>PGFW01068902.1:7251-18772 GCA_003123925.1 Haematobia irritans | reverse complement strand
ATGAGTTAACATTTGAAATTTCAAATGCATTGAGAAGTGATGAGGGTAGATACACATTAATCTTGAAAAATGAACATGGTTCGTTTGACGCCTCAGCCCATGCAACAGTACTCGATCGCCCTGGAGTTCCAGTTGGTCCATTAGACGTGAGTAGAGTCACACGTGATGGATGTCATCTTGCATGGAACGTTCCACTTGATGATGGCGGTTCTCCAATATTGTACTACAAAATTGAAAAAATGGATTTATCACGAGGAACTTGGTCCGATGCTGGTACTAGCACTCACCCAGTTTATGATGTCACACGCTTAACACACCGTAAGGAGTATCTATTCCGTGTTAAGGCTGTTAATGCTATTGGGGAATCAGATCCACTAGAAGCCAGCAATAGCATAATAGCTAAAAACGAATTTGATGAGCCAGATGCCCCTGGCAAGCCAGATATTATGGATTGGGATCGCGACCATGTAGACCTACAATGGGCTGTTCCAAAGTCTGACGGTGGATCTCCCATTACTGAGTACATCGTTCAAAAGAAAGAAAGAGGAAGCCCACATTGGGTAAATGCTGTCCATGTACCCCCAACGACCAATTCGGCCACTGTACCAGACTTAACGGAAGGACAAGAATATGAATTCAGGGTTATCGCTGTGAATAAGGCTGGTCCATCGGAACCATCTGAACCATCTGATATGGTACAAGCAAGATGTAGGCATCTGGCACCAAAGATTATAACTCCTCTTAAGGATCTGCGTACCAAGGCTGGTTTGATTTTGCATGCAGATATTTCCTTCATTGGCGAACCAGAACCAGAAGTTATTTGGACCCGCAATAATCTACCACTCACAAGTAATGAACGTTTCAGCATTAATTCTGTCGGACATCATACAATAGTTCACATTGTAAATTGTCAACGCAGTGATTCCGGTCGCTATCATTTACATTTGCGTAATGAGTCCGGTACTGATGAGGGCGATTTCGACGTAAATATTTTGGATTGTCCTGGTCCTCCAGTTGGACCTCTCCAATATGAAGAAATTACAGCACATTCGGTAACAGTATCCTGGAAACCTCCTCTAGATAATGGCGGTTCAGAAATAACAGGTTATGTAATCGAAAAGCGTGACTTAACCCATGGTGGTGGTTGGGTGCCAGCTGTTACTTATATCAATTCTAAGTACAACCATTCGGTTGTCCCACGTTTGCTTGAGGGAACACAATATGAGTTCAGAGTTATGGCAGAAAATGCCCAAGGCCGCTCAATGCCACTGACATCAGAAAATCCAATATTCGCAAGAAATCAATTCACAGTTCCAGGCTCTCCAAGCAAGCCAGAAATTACAGACAGCGATAGGGATCACATATCAATTAAATGGTCTGCCCCCATTAGTAATGGCGGATCGCCTATTATCGGCTATGACATCGAGCGTCGCGATGTAGCAACAGGTCGCTGGACCAAAATCAATAGTGAACCAGTACCAACAACTAGTTATTGTGATGACCGTGTAAAGGAAGATCATCAATATCAATATCGAGTATCGGCTGTAAATGCCGCTGGCAATGGAAAACCTTCAGATTCGTCATCGGTGTTATTCGCTAAACCTATGCGTGAGAAGCCACGTTTGAATTTGGATGGAATCATCGGACGAAAGATTAAACTTCGTGCAGGAGAAACACTAAACCTCAATATACCAATTTCAGGAGCGCCCACTCCTACAGTTGAATGGAAACGTGGAGACTTCAAAGTGCCACAAACTAACCGTATTACATACAAAACAAATAATGATGCTACCGTATTGCGTATCGAAGATATTCTACGAGAAGATGCCGGTAAATATACCGTTGCATTGGCAAACGAATTTGGAAAGGATTCGGCCGATGTGGAAATTATAGTTGTCGACAAACCATCCACTCCAGTCGGTCCATTGCAATACACTGAAATTGGCAATGATCACATTTCCCTAATGTGGAGTCCACCTAAAGATGATGGTGGCAGTGAAATTGTCGGCTATATTATTGAAGTAGCTGAATTTGGCACTGACGTATGGCGTCCTGTCTCTGGTTATTGTCCTAAAACGAATTACACGGTGAAGGGTCTTACCGAAGGCAAGAAATATGTCTTCCGCGTAAGAGCTGAAAATATATATGGCGTATCTGAACCCTTAGAAGGAAAGGCCGTTGTGGCAAAATCTCCATTTGATCCACCAGGCCCACCTAGCCAACCTAAGGTAGCTGCATACTCACCCAGCTCTGCAAGTTTAGAATGGCATCCACCAGAATATTGTGGAGGTAAACCTGTTACAGGCTACATAGTTGAGCGAAGAGAACGTGGAGGCGAATGGATAAAGTGCACCAATTATCCTACTCCAAACACAAGCTTCACTGTTTTGAATTTACATGAAGGAGGTCGTTATGAGTTCCGAGTTCTTGCTGTTAATGATGCTGGACCCGGTCAACCATCAAAACCATCTGAAAGCATCACTGCTGAACTACAAAGAAATGTGCCTGATGCTCCCGAAGCTCCAAATACAGATCGTATTACAAAAGACAGTGTTACCCTTTCATGGCGTCCACCAAGAAATGATGGCAGATCTAAAGTTAAGGGATACTTCCTGGAAATGAAACCAAAGAATTCCAACACGTGGGAGCCTGTAAACGAACTTCCTATCAGGAACACGATTCATACAATACCTAATTTGAGAGAAGGAGAAGAGTATACATTCCGAGTTATGGCTGTGAACGATGTCGGACGATCAAATCCATCAAAACCGTCACAGCCCGTCATCATTGAAGAACAACCAAACAAGCCACATATGGATTTGGGAGGTGTTAGAGATATCGAGTGCCGAGCAGGAGAAGATTTTAGTATTCATGTTCCATATGTCGGCTTCCCTCAACCTACAGCACAATGGCATGCTAATGATATCCTTCTTCAAGATGATGGAAAACGTTTGTTCCACCGTCTAACTAATGATTCTGCATCTCTTATAGTTAAGAACGCAAACCGTTCTGACACAGGACAATACAGACTTCAATTAAGAAATCCATCTGGTTTCGATACATGCACTGTCAATGTCAAGGTTTTGGATCGTCCACTACCCCCGACGAACTTGCATGCCGATGAGTTTGCTGGCGACGCATTGACATTATATTGGCATCCACCTAAAGATGATGGTGGTTCACCAATTACAAATTACATCATTGAAAAGAAGGAGGCATCATCTTCCAATTGGACCAAGGTTAATAGCTACTGTACAGTTCCATTTGTGCGAATCCGCAACTTGGGAGTCGGAAAAGAATACGACTTCCGTGTAGTTGCCGAAAACAAATACGGAAAATCTGATCCCGCAACCACATCAGATCCCATACGTGCTAGATATCCATTCAATGTACCTAATGCTCCAGGAGTTCCAAGATATATTGATTCAACTGAAGATAGCATTACCATAGCCTGGACTAAACCTAAACACGATGGTGGGTCACCAATTACAGGATATGTTGTTGAGAAGCGTCTCATCAGCGATGATAAATGGACAAAGGCTATTCATTCCCTGTGTCCAGATACAACTTTGAAAATACCTAACTTGATAGAAAATGCAGAATACGAATTTAGAGTAGCTGCAGTCAATTTGGCAGGCCAATCCATGTATAGTGGTTCAAGTGAACCAATATACTGCCGCCGCCAAGCCCATGCCCCTAAGATAACGTCGGATCTTTCGATTCGTGATATTAGCGTAATAGCTGGAGAAGAATTCCGTATTACTGTCCCATACACCGCCAATCCAATTCCAACACCTACATGGAATGTAAATGGCCAAGATGTCATGCAGGATGACCGAATTAAATTCATAACTGACGAATTCAGTTCAGTATACTATAATAAATGTGCAAAACGATCCGAAACAGGAACTTATATAATTAATCTAACAAATAGCAAAGGACATGATTCAGCTTCGTGCTATGTTACAGTATTCGACAAACCTGGAATGCCACTTGGTCCTCTAAATGCTTACGATATTACACCTGATACATGCACATTGTCGTGGAAGACGCCTTTAGATGATGGCGGATCTCCTATTACCAACTACGTTGTGGAGAAATTAGACAAAGATGGTACATGGACTAAGGTAAGCAGCTTTGTAAGAAATATACACTACGACGTGATGGGTTTGGAACCAGGCCACAGATATAGCTTCCGTGTCCGTGCAGAAAATCAATACGGTCTTTCGGAACCCCTCGAAATGCCCGATAGCATTTTAGCTCAGTACCAATTCACAGTTCCCGATGCTCCTGGCCAGCCTAAGGTGATCGACTGGGATTCGGATAATGTAACTCTTTTGTGGTCTCGACCCAATAATGATGGCGGCTCTCGTATACAAGGCTATCAAATCGAATATCGCGATGTACTCCACGATTCATCATGGAATACGTACGATTTCTTGGTTAAAGACACCAAATATCAATTATATAATCTTACACCGGGCAGTGAGTATGAATTCCGCATTAAAGCAAAGAATGCAGCTGGTATGAGCAAACCCTCACCACCATCTTCCAAGTTCAAGTTGAAGGGCAAATTTGTATAAGAGACTGTTCCTTCTCCCCCTGGTACGCCACAAGTCATCAAAGTCGGTAAAAGTTATGTGGACCTCAAGTGGACAAAACCTGTCAGTGATGGTGGATCTCGTATTACGGGATATATTGTCGAACGTCGAGATATTGGAGGTGCTGTTTGGATCAAATGTAACGACTACAATCTGCTTGACACCGAATACACTGCTATCAACTTAATTGAAATGGGTGACTACGAATTCCGCGTTTTCGCTGTAAATGCTGCCGGTCGTTCCGAACCTAGCTCTTGCACAATGCCTATTAAGGTTTGTGAAGTATTGGGAGGAGAAAAGCCAGAATGGATTACCAGATTGCAGGATCGTGTTGCTCCATACGGAAAGGACTTTATGTTGCAATGCCAGGCATCTGGTAAACCAGAACCTGTTGCAAGATGGCTCCGAAATGGCAAAGAGATTCAGATGAATACTGGAAGATTTAGCTGTGACACTAAGGACGGCTTCTTTAGATTGCACATAAATAACGTCCAAACTGGTGACGAGGGCGACTACACCTGCGAGGCTATTAATTCTTTAGGCTTCGTCCATACCTCTGGTTATCTGAAGATAGGATCACCACCGGTAATTCACAGATGTCCGGAAGAGCTATTCTTGCCAGAAGATGATAATACAAAGATTAAGATCTTCTATGGAGGTGATCACCCAATGCAAATACAATTGACTAAAAACCATGAACCAGTTGTGGAAGACGATCACGTGAAACTTACAATATTCGATGAATATGTCGCCATATTTATACGTGGAATTGTCAAGTCTGATGCAGGTCATTATGAACTAGAATTTACCAATGATTCCGGAAAAGCAACTGCCCAATTCTTAGTTAATATCACTGGATTGCCCTCAGCTCCTGGAGGACCAATGCAAGTTTCCCATGTTAATAAACACTCTTGTTATCTCAGCTGGCGTCCACCTAGCTACGATGGTGGCCTTCGCGTAACACACTATGTCGTAGAAAGGAAAGACACAACTTCACCCCATTGGATAACCGTATCAACCTTCTGCAAGGACACATCCTTCAATGTTCAAGGTTTGATTGAAAACCAAGAGTACTTATTCCGTGTTATGGCTGTGAATGGCAATGGTATGGGTCCAGCTTTAGAAGGCATTAATCCCATAAGGGCAAAGGCCCCCATTGATCCCCCATCGCCTCCAAAGATACCTACTGTTCTGGAAGTTGGAGAAGACTTCGTTCATTTGGAATGGGGAAAACCCGATTCCGATGGCGGCGCTCACATTCAAGGTTATTGGATCGATAAACGTGAGGTTGGAAGCGATACATGGCAACGAGTGAATATTACTATATGCAATGCAACACAAATCAACTGTCCCAATTTGGTAGAAGGCCGCCAATATGAATTTAGAGTTTTTGCTCAAAATGAAGCCGGTATATCCAGAGAATCGGTAAATTCGTCTACTGTTAAGATAGTAGATCCAAAGGCCGCAACAGCTCCTATCTTTGTTAAACCTTTAAGAGATGCCCAATGCATACAAAACCACAATGCACAATTCACCTGCACTATTACGGGTTCACCAAAACCAACTGTTTCCTGGTATAAGGGGGCACGAGAAATTTCAAATGGTGCCCGCTACCATATGTATAGTGAGGGTGAAAATTATTTCTTGAACATAAATGGCGTATATGGTGAAGATGCGGATGAATATGTCTGCAGAGCAGTAAACAAAGCAGGTGCCAAATCATCCCGGGCTTCATTGATTATTGCGAGTAAGTATTACAATATTAAACATCACACAAAAAGGTCTTCATAATGTTCGTACTTTTTTCCAGCCGCACCAAAATTGAATGTTCCTCCAAGATTCCGCGATACGGCTTACTTCGACAAGGGCGAAAATGTTGTAGTCAAAATTCCATTCACTGGCTTCCCCAAACCCAGAATTCATTGGATACGAGATGGTGAGAAAATCGAATCGGGTGGTCATTATCACGTTGAGACAAAGGAACGCCATGCCGTTCTTACAATACGCGACGGATCACGCCTTGATTCTGGTGTATACAGAATAACAGCCGAAAATGATTTAGGTTCAGACGCTGCTAATATTTCTATACAGATCAGTGATCGTCCCGATCCACCAAGACTTCCCGTTATTGAAAATATTAGCCATGATTCCTTAGCGCTTAGCTGGAAATCGCCCACATGGGATGGAGGCAGTGACATAACTAATTACATTGTAGAGAAACGCGAGCATCCTATGTCGTCTTGGATACGCGTGGGAAGCACACGTTTCACAACAATGCCCATAACAGGCCTTACCCCAAGTAAAGAATATGAGTTCCGCATTTACGCCGAAAATGTTTATGGTATCTCCAATCCATCTGAAGTAAGCACTTTAGTGAAGACCAAGGAATCCCTGCACAGGAAACCACGAGAACGTAAATGGGAACTCGATGAGAACGGAAAGAGAATAAGAGGAAAAGCTGACGGTCCAGTTAAAGACTATGATTCCTACGTTTTCGATATCTACTCTAGATATGTACCACAACCAGTGGAAATTTCCCACGACAGTGTTTATGACAGATATGATATTTTGGAAGAAATCGGTACCGGCGCCTTTGGAGTAGTTCACAGATGTCGAGAATTAAAGACAGGCAATATTTTTGCTGCCAAATTTATACCGGTTTCACATGCTATGGAAAAGGATATGATCCGACGTGAGATAGACATTATGAACCAACTGCATCACCAGAAGCTAATTAATTTGCATGATGCTTTCGAAGACGATGATGAGATGGTCCTAATTTTGGAATTGTGAGTTCAAGTAAATTTCTAATATTATAAACTCATATCAATAATTTGTTTTTGTTTGTTTTAGCTTGTCTGGTGGAGAATTATTCGAACGCATAACAACAGAAGGTTACCATATGTCAGAGGCAGAAGTAATGAATTACATGCGACAAATCTGCGAAGGTATAAAATACATGCACGAAAAGAACATTATCCATCTCGATATAAAGCCGGAGAATATCATGTGTCAAACTCGCAACAGCAACATTGTAAAACTTATCGATTTTGGACTTGCAACACGACTCGACCCTAATGAAATGGTGAAAATAACCACTGGAACTGCTGAGTTCGCAGCCCCTGAAATTGTGAACCGTGAACCTGTTGGATTCTACACAGATATGTGGGCTACCGGTGTGTTGACTTATATTCTATTAAGTGGTTTATCGCCGTTCGCTGGTGAAAACGATGTTAAGACATTGAAAAATGTAAAATCCTGCGAATGGGACTTCGATGCGGAAGCCTTCAAGTATATTTCAGATGAAGCCAAAGACTTTATTCGCAAATTGTTGGTGGCAAACAAGGAAAAACGAATGACTGCACATGAGTGTCTCCTTCACCCATGGTTGACGGGAGATCACGCTGATCGTACCAAACAAATCCAACAATCCCGTTACATTGCATTCCGTGATAAACTCCGAATGAGAAATGAAGGTGGAAAGTATCTTTTGCCGATCTGTATAAGAGACAGGGTCGCATTTCTGAATATTCGTCTCTGCGCAAACTTCTCATGGAAAAATATAAGATATACGACACTACTTTCGACCGCCGTCAAGCTGCACCACGGTTTGTCATTCGTCCCTCGTCACAATTCTGTTATGAGGGCCAGAGTGTGAAATTCTACTGTCGTTGCATAGCAACAGCAACTCCAACACTTTCGTGGTCACACAACAATGTTGAGCTCCGGCAGAGCGTTAAGTTTATGAAGCGATATGTTGGTGATGATTACTACTTCATCATTAATCGCGTCAAACTCGACGATCGGGGCGAATATATTATCCGAGCAGAAAATCACTATGGAGCCCGCGAAGAAGTAGTTTTCCTCAATGTGCAACCACTACCTAAAGAACTACCCAGATACGTCCACGAATCAACACCCGTACGTCGCCGTGAACCTCTACCTTATACATTCTGGCAGGAAGAGTCTGAATCAATACCATACTTCACATTCCTGTTGCGACCACGTGTTATGCAGTCCCGCGACACATGTAAACTTTTGTGCTGTCTGAGCGGCAAACCAGTGGCAGCTGTTAAATGGTATAAAGATGGTCGAGAATTAAGCAAATATGATTACTCAATGACTCACTCTGACGGCGTCGTCACAATGGAAATTATAGACTGCAGGCCCTCAGATTCAGGTAAATATACCTGCAAAGCAACCAACTGCCATGGATCCGATGAAACTGAATGTGTTGTTATAGTAGAAGGTATTTAAATCCATGTTCATTTTAGTTTGGATTCTCCAAATTGAATTGATCATAACAATATCTAAGAGATGTCTCGTTTGGCTTACAATATAAATAAATGTTGTAAATGCATATACCTTTGTGCTTCATCAGAATAAAATGTTTTTTTATTGATTTGATTAAGTGTAAGTACTCCAAAATTGTGTATCATTTGTAAAAATACTATCCATTAAGCTGAACTCAATGTTAATATTACTATCAAACTATTGTTACTTCTACCGGCAGAATAAAACGTGTCTACCACTGCAGTCCCGCGACATGTCCACCTCGTTCTGTGCTGCTCCGAGCGGCAACCCATCCTGGCCACAAAAACCCCCTGTTAAATGTTAAAGTGCGTCGAGATGCTAAGCAAATATGATTAACTTACAATGAATTCACCTCTGCACGGCGTCGTCACAGATGGACAATTATAGACTGCAGGCCTCAGATTCAGCGTAAAATCACCCACCTCGCCAAGCACACTGCCATCACCAGGATCCCGACTGGCACTCGACTGGTCGTTCGCTTCCATCAGTCGCAGGATATTCTTAAATCCCATCGTACTCATCTTTAGTTTCGGAGTTCATCAAATTCGACCATTGATCATCCCACAATAACTCCACCCTAGCCCGGCCGATGTCCTCCGCTCTTGGCTTTAACCCACCCTGATACAGCCTACCACGATCTCCTCATGCCTCATACCTCTCTGCGCATCCTCCGTCAGCATCCAACATGCGCGTTCTCTTTCTACACTTGACTTCTGATTACCCCCTGCTCACAGCTCACATGAACACAAGAATCCTGTGTCATCCCTCTTGTTCACACACGACTACGTGCCAACTGCATCACCGCTGCAACTATGTTAATATTCCTATCAACACCACATTGTTACTTCTACCGGCAGAACTAAACATTTCGCTAAAACTTAAATAAATAACAAAAACAATAACATTATTTTTCTCTCTCGCATTTACTCATAGACAATAGTATATTGGCAAGCTACCTTTTGTATTTGCACAAATCAAGCAATGATTGAGACTTGAAATAATAAGAAACATTAAGAGAGTTTAGGATTTATTGAGACAATAAATAAACGACAAGATACGTTAGAATCTTGAACAATTGGTTCCACAGTCCTCCTGATTTTGGTCACTCTGTATTGCAAGGGTGTGAAGTTAAAGTTGTTTTCTAAGGTTGTTTTAGCGAAGACACAAACCACTTTTGTTCTGGGTCTATATAATGCTGCAAGTAGGGCGAAATGTCGATCGCCGCCAATGTAGTAACTCGAAACGTGCGTCTCCAACATCTTGAGTCTATAGGGCTTTGCCAAATAAATTACAACATTCTTTCCGTCTGTTGGTTAAGCTACATTGTAGTTTAGTCAATTATGGTTTTAAGCTGCAATAAAAAACACAACAATGCTTAAAGAACAAAACCAACAATAACAAAACAAACAAATGGAAAAGAAGAGGAGGAACGCTCAAATAAACCCAGCCATGTGAATTCAAGTCGATGATTTGACAGTGCATAGAAAAGAGATATGTGTTGTTTCGAATTTATTTCGGATAAGCCGGCTATCAATGTAAAACTTTTTTTTCGGAGGGTTCAAGTGTGTTTTTGTTGGGTTATAAACTGCTGAATTTATTCTGATAATTGGTGATAGTTTTGCTGCAAGTAGCAGGACTGCTGATGAGGAATGTGGTAATTCCGAAACGTGCGTCCATCCAACCATCTTGCAGTCTATAGGGCTTTGCCCAAATAAATTTGACAAACATTCTTTTCCTCTGTTGGTTAAGCTACACTTGTAGTTTAGTCAATGTATGGTTTTACACTGCAATAAAAAACAACAACAATGCTTAAAGAACAAAACCAACAATAACAAAACAAAACAAATATTTTGAAAATTTTAACTTTTGTTGCGAATTTAAGACTTTTTGGCAAGAGATTAAATATATTTTGCTTCATTACACATATCTTAAGCGCAAATACGTGTATTCTTAACAGAATTTTGAGCAAAAAGTTATTTTGAGTAATAGAGATGTCATTCAAAAAATGTGGAAAAGGGCTTTTTCATTCAGTAGACTTTTTCAGTCATTTGCAAGGAGAGTTAAAAAACAAAAGTGGGTATAGCACATTAGCCCCGAGCTAGGAGAATCCTCTACCCCAAACCCCAGGGGCGTAGGTCAGCTAGTTAACGAGATAAAAGGGGGTCATTAATGTATTTTCTAAGAGCTAAAAGTCATTGATGGGGCACACTTAAAAAAAATTAATTCTATCTATCAGATTTATGGGCGTAGAAGACTATTCTGGAAATCCCATGAGTGTAGCTGGGCGTTAAGTCTGAGGGGGGTCAGTTATATTTAGGTCAATTTTGTGGGTCGATTTTCGGGCATTTCTAGGAAGGGTTAAAGGCAAAAAGTGGGTATAGCACATTAGCTCCGAGCTGGGAGAATCCTCTCCTCCAGACCCCAGATGCGTAGGTCATCTAGTTAACTAGATAAAAAGGGGGACATTAATGTATTTTCGAAGAGCTAAAAATCATTAATGGGGCACAGTTAAAAAAAATAATTTTATCTGTTAGATTTAAGGGCGTAGAAAACTATTCTGGAGATCCCATGAGCGTAGCTGGGCGTTAAGTTAGAGGGGTTGTCAG
>PGFW01068865.1:642-11452 GCA_003123925.1 Haematobia irritans | reverse complement strand
CTTAATTTTAATTTTGTAGAGCCGAGATTTAAAGGTAGATAGCTTCTTAAATCATTCGGAATCAAGACAAAAAAGGGAGACGTAGGGTGAGGATCTAGTTTTTTAAATAGTTGTTTTAAGCAGTCAGATTTTAAGCCTATTTCTGTATATTGGTCTCAATGAATCTCAATGGAAAAATTTGTTTAGTATCGGCTTCCTTCCTTAAAATTCCTTATTCTAAAGAAGCCGCATACAAATCAATGGCAATATCCTTTATATTTAAAAAAATTTCCTTTCTTCCCCTGGGCAGTAATTTGCGTTATTCCAAGAAAAGAGAAATGCAATAGTTTGTTAAGTAATTGTACACTCATCGTGGCCAGACATTTTGACACCATTTATTCCTGTGATGGATTGACGTCATACTATAATTCACTGTCTTCGAGGAAGTGAAACCTTTGGTTTTTAAGGAAAATAGTTTTTTACTTACGTTCCACTGAGTAAATGAATCTTCTCTTTGACAAATTGAGTTTTTACACCCCCAGACGATATATTCCAAGTGGAATATTTTCATGGTCACGACATGGTCTTTCGAAGCCTACACCATATTTACATATCATTATATCCCAGAGCTAAATTTCTTCATTAACGACACAGGTATGTACTCGGTTGGTTTAAGTGGGTGCAACATGCCACCGGTGGATATGAGTTTCTCCAGGAACTGGTGATTTGGACGATGAAGTTCAGAATGGTTTCTGGAAAAACAAAGCGAAAACTCAAGTTGTAGAGTCTAAGCGCAAAGCGTAAAGAATATCATGGAATAATTCATCATCTTTCAGTCACCATTACACCAGTTGGCCATCACCGTTGCAATTGCCTGAATATCAAAGCGAAATGTTGTTGTAAATGAAAACTGTTTTGGAAAATGGAATTGATTGGCTTACTGCCGTACTGTGATCAGGATAGTCGAAGTATTAGTTAAGACTTTAAGCATTGTTTGTCTTTGATTTCTTCGGTGTGTGATTGCTTCACCATTTGCCAATTGTATTGTCCTATTCTTGTATTTGTGGATTGTAAGTATTTTTTTCTGTTTTTATTGCAGCTTTGCCTGATAAGATTCTGTTTGCTATCTTGGTTTATGGCGTTTCGCTAATAAGAAGTTTTAACTAGTTGCAGATTTATAGAATTATTTCAGACCTCTTTAAGGGAACACAAGGACATGGATGGTGGGCAAAAAGTACTTGATCACGCAGCGTACTTCAATGATATGACACATGAACAATGATTGTCTCCATATGGTCAAGCTGAGGTCTGCCAACTACCATCCAACCAATGTTGTTAGACCCAGTCAGCTATTGTGTGTGGCTGCATAAGTTGCAATACTCGTATGATTTCTTGAAAAATGATGCCGTTGTCCAACTAGCGTTTGTTTGTTGCAGTTACTACTTGCCTCAACAACTCTGAACAGTGCTCTGAAATTAGGTCATGGCTAATGATTTTTTTGATTTTTTTTAATTACAATTTACTAAAAGGTATGTTTTCTTTTAGTACTGCATGCAACTAGAGTGATACAACAAATTATTGTGTCACATTTGGAGTTCTTTGGTTAAAAATTGATTACAAAAATGTGGTCACGGGCAAACAACGATCGCTAAAGTTGACTCAGAATGGGGGCACCTAGCATGTTTGGCCAAATGGACGAACATCGATACTATAATGGTGAAAATCTTGAAGCTTCGTCGAAAACATCTTAACTGATAAGGCCCATTTCCTTCTCCGTGGCGACAGCTAAAAACAAAATGTTATACTCTGGGAATCGAAATCAAATGAGTTTATCTGTTTCGTTATGGTCCGAAGTCGGTGCTCATCACTGGGGTCACAGAGTGTTTCAAGGGTACCTCTTATGGTGCGGTGAGGAGAGGATGACCGTTAGGTTTAGGGGCACGCCGGGGCATATCGTGAGTCTCACGCTTGTACGCACTCTATGTGCGAGTGTGTTACGCGCGCATCGAGGTGTGTCAGTTCTCTAATCGGTCGTGATGCGAGCGCATATTGTGAAAGAGAGTCGGCGGGTCGAGGGGTGTTTGTAGTGAGGAGCATTGCGCCCACGTGCGCGAGACGTTGTGTGCGAGGGTATGTTGCGAGTCTATTATATATAACTAATCAATACCTCAGCCTACGAGGGTGCGAGCAATTGGGATAGCGGAGTGTGAGCGTGTATCGTTTGTGAGATGCGCGTAGCGGGTGCGTGAGAGGGAAAATGTTCTGCAGTTGTTCGCGACGGATGCGTGTGTATGATTGAGCGAGCGTGTGTTATATCTCATTGTGAGCGGCTGCCACGACAGCGGGGTCAGTGTGCTGAGGCTTGTTTTAGCAAACTTACTGAGGGGCTGTTGTTGCTAGTAAGAAGGTGTGTGGGTTTAATGTCTGTGCCACTGCTGTGCACCATGTGTGAGTGCGTTAAACGCGTTCTTAGATTTCTGAAGATGTGAGTGCGTGTCGCACCAGCTCCTTGTGCATTAACAGTGAAGGAGAGTAGTCGCGCCTCCATGTCCAGATGCGTTGTTGGCGTTTTGGGTGATACGAGTTATTGCGTGAGTGTTGTTAATTAATTGCGGATCTGCTCCCTGGGCCTTTAGGTTTACTCTCAAGTTTGCTGTGACATCCGATTGCGATTGGTAGTGACTCACGCTCATATGATAGGGTGCAAGCCGCGAGTTTCGATAAATTTTGAGTAGGAAAGTTTCCAGATTTGGGCGTGTGAGCTGTCCCGGGGCTTAGGATCTCTAATTAAGTGAGCTTGGTCCGACATGATTATGATAAGGGAGATGAAAAAAAGCCGCCTGAACGAGAGTCGCGTCCGGTCCGCGAGAGAGACAGTGAGAGTGTAAGAAATTGGATAGCACCCAAAATTATAAGTGCAGGGTTTCCAGAGGCTTCTCTAGGTCGATCACAAGCACCAATAATCAATTTGGTGTCAGTGGGCCTTAAAGATGTGTCGTCAGATTTCCCGGTATAGGAAAGTCGAGGAGGTGTTGTAGACGCTGCTTCGAAGTACCTGGTCCAACTGGTGTATCTCGCGGGTCTGATGAGCAGTAATGATGGCCGAAGATCGACATCTATACTTTTCTTACAGCTTACGGTTGCACTCTAGGATATATATTATTAATATTCAGGCAAAAATCGGATTAGAAGTGGATTCGTATACGTGCGTCAAGGAAGGTAAAATCGGAGACCGGGGTTTCTTTTTAGTGGGGCTAATAAGCCAATAAGATTGAACCGAGACACACTCTCCTATTTTGGCACGAACAACTCTAATCGTTGGGCAGGAGAGTCAGGAGTGTCACCGCATCTTCTATCTGTAGACCATTTTAGTCCGAAGAGTGTGTGAGAGCCCATATATGCTTAGGTGTAGTGAGCCGAGCTCGAGGTGAAGGTCAAGTGGATCGGAGTCCGCTTCTAATCCGTGAGCATGTACGCACAGACATATTGATGCGATTGACACGATGGCAGTTTCGGTCCCCCTCCCCCGTCCGTGTCTCACACCTGATTTAAGTGGTCGTTAAACTTCCTACTAGCATTAGTGTGTAATCAGATAAAGTGCGAGTTATATCGGTATTCGCACTTGTTAGTGTAACTTTTATGTGAGAGCGCCCGCCCATTCACGCCCCCTGTCACCCGGTTCCTGGGTTCTTCGGTTCGGCGACACGCTTGTAGAAGCATTAGAGACTATGTGGTAGCGCCTTATATTCTTCATCTCGCAGATATTATATATTTAACTGTGAGTAGAGTGTGTATGACGCGAGTGTGCACTTGCATGAGCAGGCCTTGAGTCAGAGTGTTATGACTCTTAGTGCGTGTTGTATCCTTCTCAGTGTTTCTCTGTAAATTTTATTTATTTTTTATAGCGGTATGAGTTGGTGTGGTGTGTAGTTCATGTTTTAGCTGAAACGAGTCTCGCCGCGAGATAGAGTTTTCGTGATGTGAGAGCGCGCTTCGTATTGCTCGGGCGAGAGGTGTAATGAAGATCGCAGTGCGATGTGTTGGATGTGGAGCGTGTGGCGTGTTTGTTGTGTGCAGCACGTAGTCCGCTTACTAGGTGAGAGTAGATATGTTGTGTACTATCGCAGCCCTGTGTGCGGGTGTGTTGAATACTAGTGCGATTCTGGGCTGGAAGTCAGAGTTCTGATCGAGAGTGATGTAGTGAGTGCAGTGTGCGTTCGTATGACTTTTATGATTTAGTGTCTTACATATTGTGAAATAATTAAAGCTAACAAAAAACCGTTTTCTACTATTTATGATGGAAATTTTTCATACATTAAAATAAACTTTTCTTTAAGCTCAAAAATGTACTTTATTAAAAAAGCTGTGATGATTGAAAGTGTCTTAATGTGATAATTTGTTTGTGACATAAAAAGATTATGGACCGAGCTGGTGACGAAACAGAGAGTTGATTTAGGTTCAGTTGAACCCGGGCTGTTTAGGGACATGTTTGTACTTATCCTTTTTGTTTATTGCATGCAGTAAGGGTAAGTTTTTTCTGACGCATATCTTGTGCGAAAAAGATTGCGAAACAGAAGAATGAAGATTAGTTAGAAAATTCAGGACGTCCGCATGGTATGTAAATGATAATTGTAAATTTTTAGTTCTTCATTTTATGTGTTAGTAACTTTAACCATATTTGGGCATTTTATCAAATGGTGTAAGGATTTCAATTTTTCTTTGGAAAACGTATTCATAAGAATTTGTACTGAAAACAATTAGAGAAATAATGAAGTATTTACTAAAACTCATAAAAGCTGTGTTGTTATCGATGTGAAGGATATAATAAAATAAATATTCTCTCGTGAAAACCAAAGTTTCAATAAAAAACTTACTAATTCTCTATTAAATTGTACGCTGAGGGGGAAAATATAAAAGATTGGTCCAAATTTATTTGGGTTCTATCTGAAATTAAAATATTTATTTTACGTTAAATAAAATTATTAAATAGGTTTTCAAAAAATCTAATGAAAAAAATAATAATATGCTTAAAAAACCAAATATTCTTGATAACCCTAGACAGTCATTATTCGTCAAAATGACGACACGTAATTTAATTTTCGATTTAAAATGCATTTTAGTCTATTGGGAAATGGTAAATTTAAGTTATTCTAATTCGACTCCGTTTTTTATGATGTTTTATATACTAAAAACCAAATTGAATAAGAAAATAAATTCAAGTTTGGGTTCACGTTTTCGCTCACGATGAAAATTAATGAGCGTTCTTGAAAATCAGCCGTAGTCAAAATGACGAAGTATGACGTTAATGTACAAAAAAAAAAAATCAAAGATGACTGTCGAGGGTTAAAAGAAGTTAAAGAAATCCTTACAATTCACTATAAATTTCAGGCAAAGGAATACTAAACATTTTCAAATTTTTAAGGGGGTTATTCTGAAATTAAAATATTTGTTTTTACATTAAAAATATACATTGGTTTCCAAAAATTTGATTAAAGAGAATACTAAAAAGTAGTATTAAAACCTGTAATTTTGATGATAAAGGTCACAAAGTAGAATATCTATGTGAAGAATAAAGCAATTTTAAAAGAAAACTTACCAATTCTCTATTTTTTAAATTTGTTCGAATCCATCTGGAGTTGCTCTGAAATTAAATATTGTTTTACAACAAAGAAAAACATTAAACTGGTTTCCAAAAAAATAATTAACAAATATAAATATACATATAAAAGTATTCTTTTTAAAGAAAGTCATATTAAACTTAACTTACTTACCAATTTATGAATAAACTATACGCTGAGATATTACAAAATTTTCCAAATTCATCTGGAATTGAATATTAATTTTTTACATAGAATAATAAAAAATTCAATACACTTTCAATTTCAACATATTTTCCTAAATATTCTTAATAACTTTTTTCTAAACTACCGATAAAATATTAATAACTTTCATTTAAAAGGTTTAATAAACAAACACCAATATATGTCTCAAAAATACAAAATATTCGATGCCTTTATATTCCCTTGTTGCATACCTGCTTAAAAAGATGCAACAGCCCACGGCCAACCCAAACTATAACAACTGAAGCATGCCACAAAAACAAATCAAAGCCAAAACATCCCTACAACAACAAAAACACATGTGCCTTTATTGTAAACAACACCTCATCCAGCCAAATAAACCATCCGCGAATAACAAACACCACACACCACAAACCACTAAATGAACAAAATAAAACAACCCACGCTCATGTATACACAACAAAACTCAAGCAACATCATCTTTACATTATTCACATTTCACTATGCCGATAAAGATCTCTGTACTATGCATAAGTTCATCGCATCTGCTGCCAGTTTATTCTAAGAATAATATTCGTAAAGGCACACCAGTTTATTAACGATGAAACGTTTAACTTAAAATTTGCAAAATTTTCATGAAATGTTATTTACCATTTTTGACGAAAATGTCTATAAATTTAATTACATGTGAACTAAAATATTTTCATTGGGTAATTTTTTACCAACAATTATTAACTATAGGAATTGTCAGTAAGAGAAATTGCTATCCCCTTTCAAGTTCATTTTTCGTAAAAAAATTTTTCTCATACAAAAAAATCTTATAGTAAATTGCACTTATTATTTAGAAAATACTTTACATTTCACAAGTAGTTTTATAGCATGACAAACGAATTTTTAACTACCCAGTTTAAGAATTTTTAAAGGAAATTTCCATCGTATTTGTACGGCTCATGAACTAAACGATTGCTACTTAGAATTTGTAAAATTCCTTTCGAGTAGTTAATTTTTCGTTGACAGTACGAAAAATGAACTAAAATTCTGGAAAATTCCTTGTAATAAATTATTTGTAAAAATCTTCTTAAATTTACGAGACACTTTTTTTTTGTGTCATCTTGGAATACAAATTTCAGTCACGAATTCGTCGTTCAGTGAAGAATTGTAGCGTGATTATAATAGTTAGGTATAATTGCAGGCCGATAATTTCAGGCTACTTAGACTATTCAGTCCAACTGCAATACCACGGTGCGTGAACTTCTCTCTGTATCACTGAGTGTTTGCCGATTATATCATGATTAAGCTCAGTGACAAGGGTTAACCTCCTTTTGGCTTTTGTCAAACTGGGTTCGAACCCACGACCCTTGGGCTCCCGTTTAGTTAGTTTGCAGACAGAGAGATATGCAATTTAATAGATTTCATCTCCTGATCAAGACATATATAATAACTTATATAGTCGAAAAATGCGATATTTCGATTTGTCAACAAACAGATTGGGCAAACATAGTATATATGGATGGGGTATAATAAAAAATTGTTTTTCTGTCCTCTCTCATCACTGTTTCTCGTAGACGTATGGTGCAACGTGATCTCTTCATGTGGCACATGCTTCTCAATGGTGGCAACTGCTGCGTCTCTCGGTTTTTTGTTTGGCTATGTTTAGTGTGGCGTTTGCTGTGTCGCATTAAGATCTCGGTGGCGTTGCACTAATATGCACGTCTAAAGTTTTTTCAAAAGCGTCTGTGTCGCTTGCAGAATTTATTGTGTCAGAATGTAATGGCAAAGCGAGTGAGCGAACGACTGACCATTGATCTGGTTGGTCAACCCAAGGTACATTTAAATTAATCCTAGATATGTGCGCTAAGTGGAAAACTTTCAGACAATTTATTTCCTTGTGTGTTTCGTTCTTTCAATCATTTAGGCACACTCGCACTCATCTTCTAACTGTAAATGTTTCGTGTTCAGATTTGCTCCGTTGCATCCAAGATCACCAACCGCGTCAACGATACATTGTTCGGGTTAATTATTTAATTTTTTTCCAAAGCCATTGCAAAAAGGAAAAAAAATTCTTAAAGCGGCCTTTTAGACTTTTGCGTTTGGAAAGCTTTTGTTTTAGCAAAAGCGAACACATACTAGGCACGTGTAGTTTGAACTCTTCGGGGACCTAGGCGTAAAATGCATGCATGCTACCTTGTGTGTGTGTTCGCTACTGTGTGTTTCTTGGGAGGCGTATTATTTGGCTCATCGTTGTACGTTTTGGCTTCTGTTTTTTACTAGTTTCCCACGGTTGGGTTGTCAGTGACTAAATCTGGTAATTAATAATAAAAGCGTATTGAGTTTTGAAATTAATTTTCAAAAATTTTCACTTTGCTAGTGTTTTGAAGTGGGCAATGCAGATGACACTTGCATAACGTCATAAACTGCGACATATGCTATTTAGGTTTACTTGGGTTTTAAAGGATTTTTTGTATGGCTAAGTGGTTTCCTTGTTGTCGCAATTAAGTTTTTTTATTTTTAATTTTGTACAAATTTGTAATTAACATATTTGCTATAAGCAGTATGGACTTTTTTTTAGAAATTGTTGGATATTTGTAGGCATTTTATGTCATTGGAATATTTTCTAATATAGTAATCTGAGCAAGTATGGAGTTTTTATTTGGAGGATACTAAAACTTCGATCAATATCTGTAGCCATCACTTTTATTACCAGACACAAAATATTTGAGTTTGCTGGGATCAAGTTCTTATAAAAAGGAAAAAAAATAAAATTAATAAACTATTATATTACAACCAGAGAAGAATATCAACACCTCAAAACAATCTTCAATAGCAATAATGTTACTTTTATTCATGGAACATATAACATGTTTGCCGGCAACCATGATTTTTTCACCGAAATTATGCTATATGATGTCGACAAGTATGTATATTTTGCCGAGAAAACAATATTTTTTGGCGCAGAACAAATATTCCATGTGCCCGCCGCGAAAAGAAACATTTATTGCTGCTGAAACATGTTTGAGTTGATTCATATTCCGTCTACGTTTTTATACCCCCACGAATTCGTTTCATTGGTCTTCCTTTAATTGACACATTTCGTTATATAACGAACATTTTCTAATTATAATACTCCATATGACTAACTTGCAATTTAGTAGGCCATGTTAAATACATTCAAGATACCTTGCCATCGGCAACAGTAATCAATTGTAGACAGGGTTGTCATTTTGGTCGCATCGTCCAAAACTTGGTCACAAAAATTATTCATTTTAATTTGGTCCGTTGGTTCGGACCAAATGGATTTGGTTGATTTTTGGTCCATTTTCGACTAATTCGATTATTTTTTTAAAAATTTTTCTACAGAAATAAAATTTTGACCAATTGTCTATAATATAACATTTTGAACAATTTTTATAGAAATACAATTTTAACAAAATTTTCTATAATAAATAAAAAATTTGCCCAAAATTGAACAGAAATAAACTTTAAAATAGGATTGTAATCAATACAAAAATTATTGCAAAATTTATATATAGGAGAAGCATTTTGTAAAATTTTGCGATTAACTTTCTACCACGAAAAAAAAATTTGACAAAAATATAGAAATAAAATTTAAAACAAAATTTTCTATAGAAATAAAATTTTGACAAAATTTTCTATAGAAATAAAATTTTGACAAAATGTTCATTACGAAATAAAATTTTGACTAAAATTTTCGACTATAGAATTAAAATTTTGACAAAACTTTCTACAGAAATAAAATTTATCAAAATTTTATATAGAAATAAAATTTAAAAAAAAATTTTCTAATAGGAAATGAAATTTTAACGAAAATTTTCTCTATAGAAATCTACAATTTTGACTAATCTTCTATTAGCAAATAAAGATTTTGCAACAAAAAATGTTCTACACGAAAATAAAATTTTTGACAAAATTTCTACAAAAATAAAGTATAACAAATTTTCTATTAAAAGGTAAAATTTTCACAAAATTTTCTATAGAAATAAAAAACTTTGACAACCATTTTCTATAGAAATAAATAGAAATAAAGAATTTGACAAAATTTTCCTATCGAATAAAACTTTTGGAAATAAATTTTAACTTTTAAATAATATATTTAATATTGGGAATAGGTGGTCCGCTGGTATGAATTTGGCTCTAATTTTGGAAAAATATTGGCTCCAAAATAAAAAAATTGATTGTTGCAACGCTTGATTG
Source organism: Haematobia irritans (assembly GCA_003123925.1). NCBI lineage: Eukaryota > Metazoa > Arthropoda > Insecta > Diptera > Muscidae > Haematobia > Haematobia irritans. The sequence goes on along the minus strand of PGFW01068865.1, from coordinate 1,460 downwards.
TAGATGCAGATCTTTACGCTACACACTACACAATCCATTGCGCGAGGGTACATAAAGAAAACGGCGCTGGCCAAACTTTCGGCCGTATATAACTGGTTTTTATATGTCAAATTTTGTATAAGATATATGCAATTTTCTACGCCACCAATATATTTATTCTAACACATAACCAGCATGTTGTTAACTGACACTCTTTCTCCTTTACATTGATTCCTGTTTTGGTAAATCTATAAAAAATATTTTACAGAGATAATAAAAAAAACTGGAAAATTATGCGAAAACCAATTTCTCATTGTAAACATTTCAATACAAAACAAAACAAATCTTGCTAGTTCGGTTCATTTTTTTGTAATGCTTCAGGAATTGCTTTGCATGTGGAGAAGCATTAACACTCTAACTTCACGCAACAACTGAAGTATGCTTTAAGGCTAACGAAAGAAAATGTTAGATGCTCGCTAAAATTGAGGGATGTTAAATGTAAAATTGAAATTTTAAAAAAAGGAGGAAGAGGAAATTGAAGCAAAAAAAAAAAAATATTAAGAGATATAAGCACTAACTTTAAAAAAATAAAATCAATTTATAAATAAAATTCAATAAAAATGAAAAGTCAAATTCAATTGAACAAACTGGGTTAAAATAAGGAAATTAAAGATTAATTATTTATTAAATAAAATAATTGCAACATTCTGAATTTGGAAATTTAAATTGTCACATTAACACATGGTTCAAATGACGTTGAAAGCACATGAGAAAACATTCTAAAAAAAATAAACAAAATAAATTTGGTTTTTTATTAACTTTGTCATTCCGTGTTTGTA
>PGFW01068848.1:2185-13536 GCA_003123925.1 Haematobia irritans | reverse complement strand
GCTCTAGTCACCTAGGGACTTTCCTAGTGTGTGTGTGTGATTTTTACCACCATTTCAGACATTGGATTTCCACTTTAGCGTCCTATCCAATGGAGGCTATGGTTACGAAAGTAAATGTCAACAACACGCTAACATCTCGAGGGAGAACACTTGCTTGGTCCCAAAATGCTTAGGCATGATTCGCTAATGTTTGCTTGGTTTAATCGAGGGACAAAGGCGTCATACCAAATGCCTGGCATGTGGTCAAAGAGGTCATTTAAAGCGTTGAAGTGTTGGTATCGGGTGACCAAACTCTTGAACTCATTACGAGTAACTCATGTGCCTAGAACGACCATGTGCACACGATTATTTGGGAATATGTGTGTATGTGTTTATGATGGCAATTGCCCATTGTTGGGATGGAGGGTGGTTGAAAGGTGGACGAAGGTGAGAAGCACTACGGTTCATCAGTATCCCCCCTGCAATCTGATGTCAGTACTTAGTGCCCAGCAAAGGCGGGATGTTCAATGTGCTTTTACTGTAAAATATCGCAAACAAATCGAGAATTTTCTTTAATAAAAACAAAAGCGGCGACAGGATAATGTGTACAGTGGATATGCAAAAGCTAGAGATTTTGGAGCTTTTGGAAACGAATTAATTTAATGTTAAATCACATTGTGAAATTCTAATGTTTGTAATCCTTAAATGTTCTATGTTGTGCAGTTACAATGTTACATCTGTTGTACGGTGGTTGCACATGGGTTAGCATGCCCGCCACTGCATACACAAGGTCGTGGTTCTACTTCCTGAACCAATTTGAACCGAACCCAAAAAGTTTTTCTAGCAGGTGATTATCCACTCAGTAATGCTGGTGACATTTCTGAAGGGTTTAAAGCCTTCTCTAAGTGGTAATCACTTGCAATGTGCGTAATGCGCGTTCATGAGACATACGGCATGATAAAATAAGAAGCGAGGTCCCTTTGTCCATGGAAGCCTTACCATAGGAATTGGGCAGCACTACAGTGATAAGAGATAAGTTCCACGCATATGTGGTGGTAAATGGAGTGAATAGTCTAACGTGAAGCTGCATGATATCGGGCCTGCCAACTAACCTACCACTAATACCTATCAATGTCTAATTATTTTGAAAAAATGTAACCGAATGAAAAATACAGTTGATTTGTGGGAAGTCGAGAACAGCAACAGAACGTTGATTTATTTTATTTGGAAAATGCTTAAAAAAACGCATTTTCATAAAGACTAACTTCAAAAAAGTTTTTCATCTTCTTGCTTATTTCCAGAAGTTTTATTTTCAGTTGACTTAGCACCTTTTTCTACATATGACACTGAAAAAAGTATATCAGTGACCACTTAAAGAGCACAGCAACTAGAATGTATTTTATGGGATGCGAAGATTTACAAAGAATATTATAAGCGACAAATTGTTTTAATAAGAATAAAATTTTGTATAAAGTGACTATATATATTTGTTTAGCTCTAAAAAATAATTCTTTTCATAAATTTGTAGAACACAAATCTTTTAAAATGTGTGCGTCGTTACCGATTAATTTCATGTCTTTGAAGGTTTTTAAATAGGCTAATTTTCCTTAAGGTAAAAACACATTTTATGTTTAGAGAATTTGCTGCTTAAATTTCAATAGAATATTGAAACTTTAGAAATAAACATGGAAGATAAAAACGCTTCAAATATAGGCGTAAGACTTATTATTGAAGGATTTACTCAGCTTTGAATTTAACGTTTTTTTTTTTTTTAGGAATTAAGCAAACATTTTTTATTTGAAGTATCCGTTATAATTCTTGGTATTTTTTTACAAATGACAATTGTTGTCTGATACGTGAGTACTCTTTGTTATAAAACCGCTGAAAAAAGACGAGTGAAAATTCTGACTAAATATGAAGATCTGTTCACTCTAGACTAATTTTATATTTATTTGGTCGCTATCGACACCCTACAAAAAAATCGCTTTTCTCTAACTCAATGTCGCTTCCAAACATATTCTTTGCAGGCAGCACATATGAAGTATTGTGATACTTGCCGAACAATTATTATGACTTTCTGTCTTTATGTGAGCATATTATGAGCTCGCTTTGGAAAGCACCATTTTGGCTCAAAATACTTTATGCTTGAAGAATTCCCCCAACAGAAATTCGTCGCTCACTTCCCTCACGTAATTTTCCATTCCACGAATTTTTGCAGCTCTCTTCTCATCTTTTATCTGTAATACTTTAGAATATGCTGTTTTTTTTTAAAATGTTCTAGTTCTCTTGGTTCCAGAATATGTCATTCCGCCCGCACCGCCCGCGCACCCTGCCAAGTCATTCTAAATATTTCTGATTAGTTCAAGGTATTAAAAATAATAGTTTAGAGCGTTAAGCGCATATTAAAAATTTTTGGGCCTTATCATGAAAACGCTTCTTTCTGAAACAACAAACAAGCCGCGGTTTTCCAGAAGAGTAGCTCTCATTTTCGATTCTCCTCGCTGTGTTATGTTGAAATATCTCTTCTTTTCTATCTCAACCCTTCCCGTTCTCATCTCTATTCTCTTTTCTGCTAAATAACTAACTCTTCCTCTCGTCTCTCTGTCGCTCTCCTGAATAAGGTATCCCAACATAATTATATGTTTACTGCGAAATTTGTAGAATTTTATATGATTTACATTCACACAAATATTATTTTTATGAAATATTCATGCCCCCAAACATAATATAGGTTCCTAGACGGGCAGCTGGCGATATTAAACATAACTGTGTCCAGAACATTTTTGTGTTAGTTTAGGAACATTACTTGTTTTTTGTACTTAAATGCTATCTGTCCGTTTAAAAATTGTGCCGAAACACATTGTTGTTCCATATCGGAAGCTCAGCCCCGAACATATGAAAACATATTTTTCCGTCTAAAACAGTAGTAGAATTTAAAGCCAATATAGGTGTCGCTAAAAGACTTTCTTTAATTTTTAAAGAAGCCCGCAACAATTTGGCTCGGAAATCAATACCAGAAATGCCTTAAGGGAAGGTCACAAAATCGGCGATGAATCCAAGTAAGAAGACTTGAGAACTGAACAAGTATAGTTAACGCCGTAGAAGTTGGCCGCAGCCGAAGCTTCAATGTACCCTCCATCGTATGGATTGCGAGTAGAAACTTCAGATCTAAAGCACTGCATCCCCAAATCGAAATTACTATAAAGTTGGCGTAACCGCTTGGCGCGATGGCAAGGTATCTTAAAACCTCCTAACACCCCTATCTTCTAAGCAAGATTGTAATGTGTAAGTCCAATACGGGTATAGTATTAAATCAAAAAGATCGATTCCCAGATAAGGTATATATATCCAGTTTTGAAACAAACGTAGACTATAAACAGATTGTTGACAAACATATTTTCTCAGAATAAAATGTTTAAACAAATTTTTCTAATAGAGGAATAAAACTTGAACAAAATTTTCTATTAGAAATAAAATCTTGGTAGACTTATTTTTTTGGCTCCGAAAAATGGCAACCTGATTAAGGAACCGGAAATACAAATTTTGAACAAAAATTTTCTATTAGAAACTAAAAATTGTTGACATAAATTTTCCATAGAAATAAAAAATTTTGAACAATGATTGCAAAATTTTCAATGTATGAACGCGAATAAAATTTTAACATAAATTTTCCTCGCTAGAAATAAAAAGTTTTGACAAAATTGTTCTTATAGAAATTAAAATTTTGGACAAATATTTTCTATAGAATACAAAATTGTTGGTAGATTATTTTTGGCTGCTACGTGGCAACATCATGAGATATTAGTAGGAGACGCGATATGGAGCGTGCGAATTTTCTGTGTGATTGGACCAATGTTTGTTATAGTGGTGTCTAGCGACCAGTATACTAACACCGACGTCCTAATATTGAAAACCGGATTCGGATGAAATTTTGCTCCTCAAAGAGGCTTCGCCGGAGGGTCAATACCTTGGAGAGTGTTTTATATTGGGGGCTATATAATAAGTTATGAACTGATATGGACCTAATTCTGGCGACGGTTGTTAAAGTAATCATAATTTTAACGGAAACCAATGTTCCAATACAAACGCGGAATTGGATGGAAAAATTTGGGCTTCTCTTGGAGACTTCGCAGCCGGAAATCTGGGGGATCTGGTTTATATGGGGCTATAATATATTTATGGAAACCCGATTGTGGATGCCAATGATTTTGGCATGGTTTGTTAGAGACTATATACCAATATTCATATGGTACCAAAATTTCAGGGCGATTCCGGAATGAGAAATTTGCTTCTCTTTCTAGGCTCCGCAAGCCCAAAAATCTGGGGATCGTTTATATGGGGCCTTACATCATAATAATATTATGGACGAATGATGGACCTAATTTGTATTGCAATCGGTTGTTAAAAGAACACCGATACGAGTACAACATGACCAAATAAATACCGCCAAATTTTTTCGGCCGGGATCGGAATGAAATATGCTTCTGTATAGAAAGGCTCCACAAAAGTTAAATCTTGAGGGTCCCTTTTGGAGGTGAATGGGGGCTATACGTAAAAGTGGCTCGATCATGGGCCATTTTCAATACCGCGATCCGACCTTACATCGGATAACAACTACTTGTGCCAAGTTTCAAGGTCGATAGCTTCTTTTCGTTTGAAGTCTCAGCGGGTGATGTTCAACAGACGGACGGACGGACGCGGACGACGGACATGCTTTAGATCGGAACTCAGAATTTCAACGAGCCACGACGCAGAATAATATACTTTATGGGGTCTATAGAGCATATTTCGAATTGTGTTCACGGGAACCGGAATGCACACCAAGTTAATATAACCCCCATCCTAAGCGAGACTGAACAAAAACAGTGAAGCCGCAGCGCAGGAAGATAACTTTCGATTAAATTCTTAGAAAATTTTTGAAAGGTTTTGTGGTCCGGCTGAAACCTTTGTTTGTTAGAAAAATTAAATTAACTAAACCCGGGATATTACAAGCCGCTGGTCATCACATGTGTACCGATAATGGCAAAAATAAGTAAATATTTTTCTGAAGACAAATTCAAGGAAAAATTTATTAGACACTTCCATAACTAAAAATTTTTTTTCAGTAGTTAAAGAAAATTTTGTAAGTTTTAAGAGAAATCTTGGAGTTCAAAAAATATTTTTTTGGGGGCACAGAATGTTTAAGTGGAATAACGAAGTTCATGAATGAAACAGTTTTTTGGTATGAAAATTTACAAATTTAAAAGATGAATAATGAACTGATTGCTTGTAAGAATACGAAAAAAATTAAGGGAAAAGAATCTTTCTGAGGTGCTTTTATTATTGTGTATAACTTTTTCCCGTTTTTTAGTTTCATTTAACTAACATACGCAAAAATTTTTGAGCTAAAATAAAACTTTTTCAAACATAGATGATTCTAATGAACTAAATATATAGAGTTTAATATGGGCTTTCTAGTAAATTATATTATATAAGGTGTAATGATGGAGGGTAATAAATAGCTTGTCCGGTTCCAAAAGACTTTGTGTTTACCTAACTGATTTTGTCCAATCAGACTTCAAATTTTGGCCAAGTATGTGTTTTTTTGGAGTCAGGAACAGAACACTATTGATTTTTGAAAAGAAATTCTGTTTTCCAGTTTTTAGAACAATATGGCTCCCATGAGGGTACTGCCGTACGCGCTGCGCCACACTGGTGGAAACAGGGTATTATAAGTTTGTAGATGCCATATGGTTTGCAATCATGTTCCCAGGAAGGAGACGGAAATGGATCACGTGGTGTCTTTGGCAAAAATGCTCAGGGTGCGGCTCCTGAGTCGATAAAATACCCAACGTCCGTGACTGTCCGTGAACACATGTTATGTAATAAAAGTCCTAGCTCGCCAGTTTTAATTCGCATCGACTTATAAATTTGGCACAAGTAGTGTTTTTTGGGCTCTGAATAGAAAAACCCTAAATTGAAAATTTTGGAAGAAATCGATTAAGATTTTAGATATACGCTCCCATATATACTATTTTCGGCCCCGGATACTGGGTGGAGGACTTATATGGCTCGCAAGAAGCCAGATAAGTTTACCGCTATTTTGCTTAACTTTTTGCAAGACAAGAAGAGGCAATTAGTACTATAGTCAAGTGTGCCAAATTGTTATTGAAAATCGTTTCAGATTTAGAATATAATTCGCATATATCTAGCTTTCGGCCAGATTTGGGGACGACTCATATGAAGTCAGCAGAGGCCAATTCTTTAACGTCCGATTTACGTTGAAATTTTGCACAGGGAGTAAGAATTAGCATGTGTAGCTATGCGTGCCAATGTTCAGCTTGACAAGCGGTTAGATTTTAGAGTATATCTCCATAGTATATGATTTTTCTGATTTCGACCAAACATTATTCCCTTGTAAATCGCCACTGCTTAGTCCGAAAAGGTTGTAAAATTACTCTATTTTCCTAACTTCTAAATACATATATATCCGAGGCGACTAAAAATCAATAAATGAAACTGCGAAGTTTCCTTAAAATTGCTTCAGATTTAAATGTTTCCCATATTTTTTTTAAAATAAAATTGTTGTTCCACCCTGGTGCATTAGCCAACTTAAAATTTGAGTCTATAAATTTTGTTAAAGATGTCTATCAAATTCTGGTCCAAATCGAGTGAAATATTTAAATGTATGTATTTGGGAAAAAACCAATTTTATATAGTAGCCCTCAACAACATTTGACCGATGTGATATGGTATCGAAAATTTAAGAATCTACAAAAAGTGGTGCGGGCAGGGTATAATATAGTCGGCCCCGCCCGACTTTAGACTTTCCTTCATTGTTTTGTTTCTAACCATCTGTGTTTCACTCTAGTGCGGCAGGTTAGCCGACCCTCTAAATTTTGAGTCTATAGACTTTTTGTAGAAAGTCTTATCAGATTCTGTCCAGATCGAAGTGATATTTAAATGTTTATGTATATTGGACAAACCTTGTATGAATGCTAGCGCCCCAACACACTTTGACGGAATGTGATATGGGTATCGCAATAATTTTCAAGATCTAACATAGAAAGTGGTGCAGGGGTATAAATAAAAGATCGGCCCGCCCGACTTTAGAACTTTCCTTACACTCTCGCTCTTTAACTTGTAGTTCTAGAAGGAAATTTTAAATTTTTCGTTTATGCGTGCAAGAAACTTGTATGAATAACGAATTTTTCAGAAAAAGGGACTATTTAAAGCGCACTTAAGTTAATTCTGCAATTCTTTAAAATTAGATTAAATGTGTCTTTAAATTTGTTGAATTTTTTGGCTAATTTTTTAGAAAGAAACAAGTAAGCGAAAGACTAAATCGGGCGGGTCGACTATATTATAGGCTCTGCACACTTTTGTAAATCCACAATTTACGAAATAGCATATGAAAATTCGTCCCGCAATGTTGATTTGGGCTGTTACATAGATATCACTGTTTAAAAGAAAAAGCATGGCCCGGTTCCAAAAGATTTTTATCTTTTAACTGTTAACATTTTGGGTAACTTGATTCCGAGCCAAAGATAAGTGCGAGAGTAGCAAGTAAGGATACTTTAAGCTCGAGTTGTATAGGAAAGTATAGGAACAATTCGGGAGTAATTTTTTACCAGGCTCTCCGAACTTAGCAACACCCCTCACAAAAAATCGTTCTGTATACATATACTCCGCAAACATAATATTTTTGCCTTCAAGCAATATACATTTTTGGAGTATGTGCCCAACACAATTTATATGTTTGATCTTCTACCTAATATATATACATATGTTCTTTGAACAGCATATTGGTCTATAACAATATATGTTTGGGTAGTCCTAAAGTTCCAAACATATTTGTTATATTTTTTGCCATCCATATCATATACAATGTTGTCTTCTAAAAAACAATATGTTGGATTATGTGAACATATTAATATGTTATTTTGGAAAAAGCAATTTTTGCACCAAAGAAATATTAATTAACTCTTAAAAAAAAATCTCCTAAAACAGATATTGTGCTCAAAATTTTATTATTTAATTAATATATTTTAGACAATCATAATGAATTACGAAAATAAACAGGTTAATATAGGTGCTAACATACATAGGTTTTCGACCTGAATGCTCAAAATTTTTGGTTTTCTGGCCACAAATTGTGATATTCTCCGCCACATCTTTCTCACTGTCCACGAATTTTTTAAGCTTCTTAGCACCTTTGTTTCTGTAATACAAACATCTGTAGAAGAAATCTTCATTCAATGTTTTACATGATTCTTTATTTATATTTAGATTTTAAAACCTTTTGTCGCACGGGGAATCTCGAAACAGCGGACCCACACAGTTCTGTAAGGATGCAAAAATAGTAGCTGATCAAATTGCCCAAGGGAAAACATAAAAAATGTTAATTTTGCGTAAAAAATAACAAGCAACAACCATCCACGATTAATTTCAATATCCGGCTCCAAGCTACTAAACCATATAGGTGTTTATCAGAGTAAATTTCTAAATTAAATATATGTTTGCATCCAAAGCAATATTATATTTTACAAAAACATTTTAAATGTTCCCAAACATAATATTTCTAACGATATTAAACATATACTGTCCCAAACATGTTATGCTAGTTTAATGAACATTATATGCTTGCACTCGAATTTGTGTTTAAAAAATTTGTAGGTTCCAAAACATTAGGATAATGTTTATTAGCGCAAACATATGAAAAAACAGTCTTTTTCATCCATACGCAGTGACGATTTTTATATGGAAAATTAACGGGTATTTTGGGCGCAACTTTTACCGCTTAATCGGAAAAACATAAGCATATGGAAGCTTATCGAAATTTGAAAAAACCGAATTTCAAAATCCAATTTAGCAAATGCATAGGCTACTATATTAATATTATTCTGTGCAAAATTTCCATGTAAATTCGGATTACAACTTTTAAAGCGGCACTGTGGTTTATAATGACGGAATCAGGCTGAAGATATATAGGGTAGCTATATCAAAAATCCTGAACGCGATTCAATCAAAATTGTAATTCCATGATCCAGAACCCTTATCACTACCACCCACGTCCAATACCGGGCCGAAACGATATATATGAAGATATATATCTAAATCAGAACGATATTAAAAACCGAAATTGAATATGCGTAATCCAGACGTTAATTCTACTCCCTGTACAAATTTAAAGGCAATCAGGGTAAAACTCTGAGCTTCTACATAAATTGCCTTGATAGTCCCCCGTCTGACGAGCATAGAATTGACGTCGCTAGTGATTAAAGTGTCATATTATTTTTATAAGTAGTAGGTCCGCAGAAACCTTCAATGGATAGTCGTGTCAAATTTGATGTAAGTCAATTAGTGTTGGAGAAGTAGAGCGTCTTTGTGCAAGCACACTTTTGTTATTGCTGAGAAAAAAAATGGAAAAAAAAATGGAATTATCGTGTTTTTGATAAATACTGGTTTTCTGGAAGGAAAAAATAAGGTGCAACAAAAACTTGGCTTGATAATGAGTTTCCGGACCTCTGCTCCAGGGAAAATCAAGCATATTTGATCTTCCTGGTAATGCAAAAAATTCAAAGGCGATGTGGTGAACGGATGAGCACGTGTCCCCCCGAGGACGGTGAACGCAGGTGGACAGCCTCGAAAGCAGGTGGTTACTGCGACGAAAAGACATTCAAAGAAATCCACAAAAAAATGATTAGTTGAATTACTGCGTAAAATAGAGTTGGATCGAGATGCAAGGCCTTGAAAAGGATATCAAGGAATGTGTTGTCATGATCATTCATCAATTATTGTTGGGTATAGCGGAAGCTCTGGTTGCAAACATGGTGCCAGCGCGAGCTCCCATTTACAAGACACATTTGAGTATTCTTACCGCGGTTTTGCAGCTCTTTAACGTACGATTTGCGCACAGATGTTTCTTATATCAGTTTTATTCCGGACTGAGCAGTGGACTCGGGGTGTTCGAACGGAAATCCCCATAATATTGGTGCACATTATCAGAGGTTAAGTCCCGACGGCATAGCGATCGAGCGTACTACTCGCGGCTCCGCATTTTAATGGGCATCGATTATATACATTGTACGCGATGTATTTAGCTCATCCGCCGAACAAGCTCGTCATCGATCCGACGCACCACTTGTAAGATCTTTTAACAAACACCCGACCATTCGACGTCCGGAAATAACTGATAGTCTGTAAAGCGCATAATACAACGCCCGAGCTTTTTGCCGTCGATATGTGACAATGATGAAACGATGGCTTCCTATCACTACACTCTTCGTGAGTCGGCAATCGAGCAGATCGCTGAGTGACACGCTCGCGACCGGTGAACCGTCCTCCGAAGCGTGGAAAGCAGTCTCAACTGGAGGAGGTCCGCTGACACAAGTAGATGGGCTTTTTTGTATTTTGTGGGATGCGCAGTGGAATAATTTTTACGATTATCTTGAGAAGGTCGGAAAAACCATCGCAAAAGCTAGTGACTAAGTTTTGGTTTACTTGGTGTGGAGCGTTGAAAGTCCGAAAAATTGCGGCAAAATCGGCCCCCTAGAGCATAATGAAAAGAAAAAGTGTTGTTCCACTCCAAGCACAACGCACGCGTGGCCACTAAGTCAGTTTGACGAACGATGAACAAAAATTTCATGGAGATGGTGGTGAGGGCTTCGAATTGCTTGTCGCCAGCAGCCGCACCAGCGTACCGTCATTTCTCCAGATCTGGCCCCGAGCGGACCTTAATTCTGTGTCGTTCTCGAGACCGGTCAAAAGGAGATGCTCGCAGGAATTAAAATCTTGGCGCTGCAATGAAGAGGTGAATCTGAGCCCGAAACCTGCGAGGCTATTTTTGAGCGCAAACCGAAGAGTAGCTACCAAAATGGATATCATGGCGAAACAAAAATTGGAAGGCTCGTTATAGGGATCATTGAATAGCTCTTGAAGGGAACCCTATGGTTGAATAAGAAAACGAATCTTTTGCGACAAAAAAATGGATGTTTTCCTTTGGTTTAGAACCGCGGGGACCCTTTCAGCAACCACTGTTATAGGTGCAAATCAGCGTCGCCGAAAGAAGATATATGAGTGGAGTATAAGACTAAAAATCTGAACCGAGTTTCAACCGCCATGGACGCTCTTCATTGAACAAGTCTCAAATTGAACTCTGTTGGTGCAAAATTTTACATAAATCACCGCGGCCCTGGCGTCGGCGCCGCTGAAATTTGGCTTCTGGGACTCATCATTAAGTAGAGTATGGCGTCGAAGATAATGCTTGTTAATAAAGTTTAGAATCTTCGCGCTAGAAATTGTTAAATAATACATTTAAGTCAAGATCCACTTCGGATAATTTCCGTGGGGTTTAAGGTAGCATCTTACAAAATTAGGTACAATGAAAATAC
>PGFW01068828.1:0-11692 GCA_003123925.1 Haematobia irritans | reverse complement strand
ATAGACAATTAATTTTGTGCAAAACCCTGCGAGTTAAAATTTTAAAAGAAAAATTCGTGAATTTTTTATTTTCTTTGAATTTTCCACACAATGATGGTGAACTGATTGTTTTAATTATTATTTTTATTTATTTGTTTTTCCCTCTCTTACAGGTATGGATTTTTTTTTCTAGCCAAAATAAAATTTTTGACTATAATTGCTTTTAAACTCGCTGGAAAATCATTGTCAATTTTTGTGCATTTGATGCGCTTGTCTTTAGCAATATGGTACGTATATGGCCAAAGTTAATATAAATTTCCCAGCATAGTTTCCGGCTTTAAAATAATGCCTTACTATCAAAAAATTGCACAATGTTCACACATATGAGAAAGAAAACATAGAGCCATTGTCTCAGGCATAGACTATGGATAAACTTTGTCGGAGTCGTCAAAAAAAAGTTAAGCGAGGATGAAGTTTATTTGTTTATTTATCTTTGTTTTCTTTTGAAAGTCTCAATAAAACTTATGTGGCTTTTCCACCAAAAGCTAACACTGTGATAATGTCAAAGATAAGTACAGTCAGAGGCAATGCAAGTACACAGAGAAAAACAAATATTAAAATCAAAACATTTTAGAAAACTGATTCCACCATTTAAGGTCTTCAGCAAAAATTATTTAATTTATTTTTTTGTGTACAAAATGCTGGTTTTATTCATTCCAAAATAATTGTTGGATTTTTTCTTCAGTGTATATGGGAGTGTTTCTGGTAATTTGTATAAAATTGCATTGCAATGAATACATAATTGTTTCTTGGCGGCATTGTTTAAAAAAGTCAGGAAAATTACTACGATTATTATTTTTTCAATTCACCTGTTTGTTTTTTTTTCCTTCTTACAAGATATAACTTTATGTTTGCAGTTTATGAACATAAGTAGTTTTGGCGAGAAATGCAAAAATACAGAAAAATCATATAACGATTTTTTAATTTATATTTCGCTAAAAATCATTTGCTATATTTGATAAAAAATTGTTTTTTTTTTTTTTTGGATTCGTCTTGCTGTTTAATTTAAACTTTTTTAATTATGAGAAACATTTTTTTGTATTCGTAAGTACCACTTGAAATACTTCGGGAAGTGAAGTTTTATTGGAAAAGAAGTACGAATTAAAATGAATTGAATTTCTTTTAAACGATCTGAGGTATGTCGTATAGTGCACATTTATTTATTCGTAAATGTGGCATTATGTAAGGTTATCTACAAAATATTTAAAATTATATGAGGAAAGCAATTATTACTAACAGGTTGGGCTTGATTATAGATCAATAGATTAGGTATAAGTGGCAACCGGTTATATTCAGACAACACTTAAGATTTATTCAGCTCACTGTGATTTTCCAAAAAATTGGGTGATTTTTTTCTCTCATCAATAATGCTGCCTGAATCCATGTTGTAGCTAATGACAAGGGAACCCTTTTTATAACGAGTCGAAGGCGCTGTCAAAAATTTGAGTGAAACCACTTACAGGTAAGGCTTTGAATACTCAGAAATAACATTACATCTTTTCGAGAGGGCGATTAATTACTTTGCCTATAAAAACTTCTTTGCTGTCTGGTCGAAAATGGGTTTGCACCTGATGACTATTTGCGATGCCAAAGTAGGTACTGTACCATGATTGCACCATAGGAGCAATTAAATTTGGAGACAAAATTTACCAAAAACAAACACCAAACAAAAAAAAAAACAAATTTTGCAAAATTTCTATTTCTACTTAGAAATTTTTACGTCAAAATTTTATTCATCTTTAATTTATTTGTACGAACACACCCTCAATTAGACTATAGTTGAGTAGCATTTAATAAACAATGTAAAACAATTCAAATATTTGATACAGCACTATAAAAAATAAATTATTAGATATATCAAAATTTGTAGTAGAATTATAGAAAATTTTTGTTCAACATTTAGTTTTATAGGAAAATTTCTATTTTTATAGAAAATTTTGTAAAAATTTTATTTATAATAGAAAATTTGTCAAAATTTATTTCTTTACAGAAAATTTTTGTTCAAAATCTTTTGATTCAATTAGAAAATTTTGTCCAAAATTTATTTCTATAGAGAATTTTGTCAAAGTTTTTATGTTCTATAGAAAGTGTTTGTCAAAATTTTATTTCTATAGAAATTTTGTTCAAAATTTCATACCCTATTAGAAAATTGTTTTCAAAAATTTTTTTTTCTATAGGAAATTGTTATCAAAATTTATCTGTCACAGAAAATTTATTCAAAATTTTATATCTATAGAAAATTTTAGTTAAAATTTTATCTCTATAGATTTTTTTTTTTAAATTTATACCTTATAGATAATTTCTTTCAAAATTGTATTCTATAGAAAATTTTATTAAAAATTTTATTTCTACTGAAAATTTATCAAAATTTCTATTCTACTTAGGAAATCTTGGTCAAACATTTTAGTACCATGATATAGAAAATTTTGTCAAAAATTTATTTCTATAGAAAAATTTTGCCAGTTTTTATATCTATGTAGACAAGATTTTTTCAAAATTTTTTTTCTATTTTTTAGAAAATTTGGTCAACATTTTAATTCTATGGAAAATCTTGTCGCTGTCAAAAAATTGTATTTATATAGGAAAATTTTGCCCAAAATTGTACTGTCTATTGGAAAATGTTGGCAATTTTATTCTATAGAAAATTTGTTAAAATTTATTTCTATGAAAGTTTTTGTCACCATTTACTTTTCTGATGGAAAAATTTAGTCAAAATTTTATTTCTGATAGACAATTTTTCGTCAGTTTATATCTATAAGAAAATTTCGGGTGTCAAAATTTTATTTCGTATAGCAACCTTTTGTTCAAAATTTTTTTCTGATTCAAACATTTTATCAAAATTTTATTCTATAAAAATCTTGGTTCAATATTTTATTGTCTATTAGAAATTTGGGCCAGGAGGGGCGGAAGGGGGGATGTCATTTTATTTCTATTGAAAATTTTGCGTTAAAATTCTATGGAAAAGTTTTTCAAAAATTATTTTATAGACAATTTTGTTGCAGTTTATATCTATAGGAACAATTTTGTTCAAAATTTTATTCTATTAGAAAGTATGCAACAATCTTTAAAAATAGCGCCAAAATACCCTAATGAAATTTCATAATAACGCAAAAAATTCAAATGTATTTCTATGAAAATTGCAAAAGATCTAGTAGAAAATTTTCGGTGAAAATTTTATTTCTATTAGCAAAGTTTTCGTGAAAAATTTATATTTCTACAGGAAAATTTGTCAAACATTTTATTTTCTACTCAGAAAATTTTTGAGCATGCTCAACAATTTTATTTCTATAGAAAATTTTGTTCAAAATTTTATTTTTATAGCAAAAATCTTGTCAAATTTTATTTCTTATAGAAATTTTGTCAATTTTTATTTTTTTTTGAAATTGATCAAATTTTATTTCTATTGAAAATTTTTGTTAAAATTTTATTTCATATGGAAAATTTTTTTCAAAATTTTATTTATTTCTTAGAAAGTTTGTTAAATTTTATTTCTATTGAAAAGTTTTGTCACAATTTTATTTCTATGCGAAAAATTTGTCAAAAATTTTATTTCTTATAAGACAAATTTTGTCAGGTTTTATATCTATAGAAAATTTTTGTCAAAATTTTATTTCTGCTAGAACATTTTCCTGTCAAAATTTTATTTTCTATACAAAATTTTATTCAAAATTTTATTTCTACGAAATTCTTGTCAATATTTTATTCTCTATAGATATTTTTGTCAGTTTTATTTTCTATGAAAATTTTGTTAAAATTCTATTGGAAATTTTTTCAAAATTTGTATTTTTATAGCACATTTGTCAGTTTTATATCTATAGAAAATTTTTTCAAAATTTTATTTCTATTTAGAAAATTTGGTCAACATTTTATTTCTTCTAGAAAATTTTGTGCCAAAATTTTACTTCAATGAAAATTTTTTTTGTCAAAATTTTATTTCTTATGGAAAATTTTGCTCAAAATTGTATTTTCTATAAGAAAATTTTCGAGAAATTTTATTTCTATAGAGAGTTTTGTGAAAATTTTATTTCTACAAAAAATTTTTTGCTCAACATTTTTATTTCTACAGAAAATTTTGCAAATTTTTATTTCCTATAGTAAATTTTGTCAAATTTATTTTATAGAAAATCTTGTTCAAAATTTTATTTCTATAGAAATTGGCATTTTTATATTATATATTTTTTTTTTGGTAAATTTTGATCAAATTTTATTTCTTATTGAAAAATTTTGTTAAAATTTTATTTCTATGCCGAAAATTTTTTTCAAAATTTCTATTTCTATAGAAAATTTTGTCAACATTTTATTTCTATGGAAATTTTACCAAAATTTTATTTCTATTGGAAAATTTTGTTTAAAACTTTATACTTATCGAAAATTTTGTTCTAAATTTTAATTCTATATAGAAAATTTTGCCAAAATTTTATTTCTATAGAAAATTTGCTAGATATTTTATTTTCTATGGAAAAAATTTTGTGAAAATTTTATTTCTATAGAAATCTTGTCAGTTTTATTTATATTGAAATGTTTGCCTAAAAATTTTTCTATTGAATATTTGTTAAATTTTATTTTTATGGAAATTTTTCAAAATTTTATTTCTATAGAAAATTTTGTCAGTTTAAGTATCTATAGAAAATTTTTTCACAATTTTATTTCTATAGAAAATTTGGTCAAACATTTTATTTCTATAGAAAATTCTTGTCACAATTTTACTTCTCATGGAATATTTTTCTTTCTTCGATTATATAGCCTTTTTATTTCTCCTTAAGAACTTTAGTTGCACGTATCTATATATAATAGAATATTGGCCTACCACAAAAAAAGGCCCTCAAAATTTCTATACCCCTCTAAATTTATTTTTATTGCCTTTTACTGTCCATCTTACAAAGCAATGTTTTATTGAGTTTTTTTAATGGCACTTTTTCAATTTACCTGTCACCTGTCAATATTGAATTTAAACGTCAATTTCTTTTACTATTCCTTCCTTGGCTTGCTTATTTATTTATTAGCCCAAAAAAGCGGATATAGCGATGTTATTTTGTTTGCTTGGTTGGAAAACAAGTTCAAAGCTGCATTTGTTTGCTACGATGTGCCTTTTACTTCACCAAAACAATTTGTCTGTCTCCATTCCTGAAATAAGACCTAAGACTCTGGTGGGCAAACAATGCTATTGCTTATTTACCAGGTATGAAATTATTGAGATGAAATGTTCCTATGCTGGTTATGTCAATGCGCAGAAAGAGAACTTTTGTAGTCATCTATACAACAGTTTACCATATTCATTTATGGCATGGCGGGTCTATTTGGAATTCAATATTGTTATCATCGCTTTAATCTAAATCTCTAGAATTTATCTGAGTACACATAAAATCTATTGTAAATGCTTAAAATCATTTTCTATTGATAAATAATGTTCAATGTTGAAATGTGAACCATGTAGCTTTCCATTGAAGTGTAACTGAAACGGGATTATGATGACATAAAAACAATTTTTTCCATGTTTTTTGATAAATCGATGACAACACGAATTGTCTCAGGATTAGCATAAAAATTAATTGATGCTTTAGACATTGTGAATGTATTTATACATCACTTTGAAGTTAGACATTTTAAGTCTTTTAAATATAGGGTAAAGCTTATTTTGTATTTAATGCAAAGATTCAAAATCTCAGTAAATTAAAGATGAATAGTTTTAAGACTACATATGTTTTTCTTTAGTTTAAAGAAAATTTGCCTTACCTCACGACGACGATTGCCTCATAAGAAGTTTAACTTGGATCCAAAGATGCGCTTCTTAAAAACAAGGATATTTTTTAGGGAACTATTTACCTTAAATCTAAGCCCTTCTGTTAATCTAAAATTATGATATCATCGACTGGTACTTATTTTATCGATGTATTTTGATAAGAGCGTACAATTTTGCCAAAAATTTTCTATAGAAAATAAATCTTTGACAATATTTTCGATAGAAATAAAATTTTTGACAAAATTTTCTATAGAAATAAAATTTTGTCAAAAATTTATCTGTGCAAATAAAAAATGCTTGACAAATTTTCTCTAAATAAATATTTTGACAAAATTTTCTTATAACGGAAATTATATTTGTGTCAAAATTTTCTATAAAAAACAATATTATTTCCAACATTTTTCTCTAGAAATAAAATTTTGCCAAAATTTCTAAGAAATCGAATTTTGACAAATTTCTCTATAGAAATAAAATTTTGACAAAATTTTTTCGATAGAAATAAAATTTTGTGACAAAATTTTCTATAAGAAATAAAAATTTTGACATTTTCGAAGGAAATGATATTTTGTAAAAATTTACTATGAAAATTAATATTCTATAATATTTCTTTAGAAAAAAAATTGACAAAATTTTCTGTAGGAATTAAAACTTTGCAAAATTGTTCCATAGAAATAAAAATGTTTGACAACATTTTGTTAAAAAATAAAATTTTTGACAAAATTTTCTTCTATAGAAATAAGCTGAAATCAAAAACAACAAAATGATTGAAGAATAAACCAACAATAACAAAACAAAACGATTGAAGTAAGAGGAAGTACGCTCAAATTAATCCCAGCAAACGGCACTCAAATCGATGATTTGACCAGCTGGCAAAGGAAAAGAGATATGTTTGTACAAAATTTGTTTAGGCAAAGGGTCGGCTATGGTGCTAGGATGCTGCATGAGGCAATGTGGTTAATTTTCGAAAACGTGCGGCCGTCCAACCATCTTGCCAGTCTATAGGGCGCCCAAATAATTTTGACAAAACATCCGTTTCCTCTGTTGGTTAAGCTACTTTTTGTTTAGTTTTAAGTCAACAAAATTGGGTTTTAAGCTGAAATCAAAAAAAAAATAAAATGATTGAAGAATAAACCAACAATAACAAAACAAAACGAATAAAATGTTTACAACATTTTCTAAAGAAAAATTAATATTTTGCTCAAAAATTTTCTATAGAAAAAATTTTGACAAAATTTCTATTAGAAATAAAATTTTTGACAAACATTCTATAGAACTAGCAGTTCACAAATTTTTTCTACAGAAATAAAATTTTGACAAAATTTTCTATAGAAATAAAATTTTGACAAAATCTTCTATATTCTTTCAACATACGACCATCCGCTTAGGTTCGTTTATGTGTTTATACCCTGCGCCACACTGTGGAACAGGGTTTATATAAAGTTAGTGCATATGTTTTCTCTTCTAAAACATGCTTCCATATATCTCTTAAAAATTTACCCTTTGCTTGGACTGCCAAGATTTAAGCCGATAAGCTGTCAGTTTGGCGTGATTTCGTCCAAACGGACATCGTTCAATTCAAGAATATTCACCACGACCAGATATATACAACATATGGCGTCGGAGTTCCGATATTTCGTTGCATACGAGACGGAATAAAGATGTAGTATTTCGCCATACTTGGTGGAGAGTATAAATAAATTTCTAGTGTACTCTTTATTCTAAACTGAAACAAGTATATACGGCCGTAAGTTCGGCCAGGCCGAATTTTATGTACCCTCCGCCATGGATTGCGTAGAATCTTCTACGAAAGACTGTATTGGACAATCGAATTACACTTATACTAACACCACCGTACCAAATTTCAAAGACGATCGGATTGGCATTTTTCTCTTCCAAGCGTCGGGCTCCGCCGAGGCTCTAAATCTGGGATACGGTTTATTTATAGGACCTATATATAATTATGGACCGATGTGAACCAAATTTTTGCCGTGGTCATTAGATAACATATATTAACACCATGCACCAAATTGTTCAGCCGATCGGATTAAATTTTGCCCTTCTAATTTAGAGGGTCCGCAACGCCAAATCGGGGGCATCGGTTTTATGGGCGGCTAATATAAATATTGGACCGCATTGTGCGACCAATTTTTGCATGGTTGTTTAGAGACCATATACTAACACCATGCTACCAAATTCAGCCGGGATTCGGATGAAATTTGCTTCTCTTAGAGCGATGTCGCATGCCAAATTTGCGGGTCCGTTTATTATTGGGGCATACGTTAAGAGTGGACCGATATGGCCCATTTGCAATACCATCCGACCTACATCAATAAACAAACTACTTGTGCAAAGTTTCAAGTCGATAAGCTTGTTTCGTTTCGCGAAGTTAGCGTGATCTTCAACTAGACGGAACGGACGGACATGCTCAGATCGACTCAGAATTTCACCCACGACCAGATATATAACTTTTATGGGTCTTAGAGCAATATTCGAATGTGTTACAAACGGAATGACAAAGTTAATATACCCCCCCATTCCTATTGGTGAGAGGGTATTAAAAAAACCATAAAAGATGTCTGTTATTTACTTGAATGTGGTTTTTGAATTCGAGCAAAGGAAGGGTCTGGGTTTCAAGTAAGGGATACATTTAAGACACAGTTTCTTTAAAATTTGGAGATATCGCGTACTGCATACTAGGATACAAATTTCAATTTATGTTCGTTTTTTATACCCCTCCGCCATTAGGGTGAGTGGCGGTATATTAACTGTGTCATTCCGTTTGATAACCACATCGAAATATTGCTCAAAGAAACCAATAAATTGTATATTTTGAGTTCGGATTGTTGAAATTCTGAAGTCCGATCTCAGCTATGTCCGCCCCGTCCGTTCCGTCTGTTGAAATTACGCTAACTCGGTCCATATTTATATTATAGCCCCATATTAAACCTCGATTACCCAAAGCATTTGACCTCCGGAGCCTCATGGAGCGAAGCAAAATTCATCCGCATCCGGTTGAAATTTGATTAACGTTCGGCTGTACGTATGTAGGCTCTAACCAACCATGCAAAAATTTGGTCCATGTCGGTTCATAGTTGCTATATTAGCCCCATATAATCGACGCCCATATTTCAATTTCTCTGACTCTCTAATTTAACCGCTCTAATTACCGCTACGGTTCGTAATTATTTGTGCACTTCCCTATATAAGCGGTGATAGGGTACCTAATTTTTTTATCATTTATTTTCATAATTTATATGGGGATTGTAACATCTTGCTAATAAATTATTAGCGTGAAGAACTGATTTATATACGTATTTAATCTGCCTTATTTTTTTTTTTTTTGGGCTCTAATATTTACTACGTATGGACTAACTTACAATTAAAGACGATGTCAAGAAGAATTAAGATACCTTGCCATCGGGTAAGTATTACCACGACCGCAAGTAATTCGATTGTGGATGGACAAGTCCTTTCGTAGAAGTTTCTACGCAATCCATGTGGAGGGTTACATAGGCGATTCAGCCTGAGCCGAACATACGGCCGTAATATACCGAGGGCAGTTCGCGAAAACTTCTTAGCCCTAGCACAAAAAAGCGCGGCATAAACAGAAAAAAAAATTTAAGTGTTTCTAGAAACTTTCCATCTTTATGAACACATGTTAAATTTTTGTTTCGATTTCTGGCAGTGCTTCAAAAAAGACACGCATCACCAATTTTTTTTACAATCTGGCAAAAATTAGAAAAATGCCGTGCTGTCATTAACATATAAATAAAGAAGGTTTATCGGGACAAGAAATTCTCTAATGATATTGCGTGAAATGTGTTAGTGGAAGTGCTCCTTCATATGCAACTAGTAAAAAATTGTTCGCTTGCTGAATTTAAATGTGGTTAGTACAAGCATTTTAAGATGGAACCGACGTACGTGGACGTCGAAAAAACAGCAACAACAACTAGAAAATTGTAGCTCAAAGTTGCATGATATTGGTTATTAACATGATCGACGAATAAAAGTGCTACGTGAAATTGCTAATATCATTGGGCATCTCAAATGATCGAGTCCATTTAATTTTGCAATGAAGAACTACAGATGAAAAAAGCATTTCGAGCAAGATGGGTGCCGCAATTTGTTAACCAGTCGATCAAAAAACGCATAAGAATGAACATTTCCTTCAATGCTTGTTTGGATCGTTTTAACGAAAAAAAAGGGATTTTAAACGACGTTTCATAACTGTTGATGAGACATGGATCCACCACTATACTCCAGAGAACCAATAAAGAACACATTCCAAACAATGGACTGACGCTGGATGGAAGTGCCCCAAAGAAGGCACAAAAACAATTCCAATTCGGCTGCGTAAGGTTATGGCAAGATACAAGATGCAATTACAGTGTAAACCACTATTTTGAAGACCTTGAGGAAAACTATATTTAAAAACAAGGGTTAGAATTGCCTAGAAAAGCGTCTGGCGACTTATGGTGTATTCGAAGTTTCAGTTTATCATTTGGATAGGCTAAGAAGTTTCCGAACCGCCTCGTTCTTGTTTGTTCTTTTTTCCTCAAATACCGCGTTTGAAAGAAAACTTAATGTTTAAACTTTCACTCGACATTTAAGTAGAAATACATGATATGTTCAGGTAAAAATCGTATTTAACAGACATCTCCATATTTTTGCTTTGTCTATTATTAAAATTTAAAAGACAATTTCATTAATTTTTGAAAATGTTTTCATAATTAATTAAAGCCATGTTGGACTGTAGATCAAACGAAATTTTTCTTTTCATTGTAAAGATATCAATTTTGAATCGCTTAATTATAAGGAAAAAACGACTTGCATAGAAAAAGTTTCATCTACTTTTGGGCCAAGGCAAAAAACTTATACCCATAGAAATGCGTTCTTCTATGCCTATGCAAAAACACGCATTAAAGACACTAAATATTTGTTATTCACGACAAAACATTTTTTTTTCCTTTAATGGAAACTTTTATCAACTTTTGGACAAGTACTACAACGTTATGTATCAAAGAAGCCTCAAAGCAAAAAATCACATTATTTTGAACTTCCCCCAACCTAACTTTTTTGAGATGTATGGCGCCATCAGTGTGTCCTTCCCAATTTAACAATTCGACGCGCCCCCAAAATAGAAGGAGTGCTACGAGAGTAATGAAAATTTGGCACGAGTTCCTAATATAATTAGAATTAAAGAAAATTTCAAAGTATCGACAAATCTCGGTTCAGCATTTAGATATTAGCTCCCATATATATCTTTCGTCCGATATGCACTTATACGGCCCTTAGAAGCCAAGATTATACCCGCAATTTGGTTGAAATTTTGCCACTAGGTAGTACAATGAGTTAGCATAGTCTAGTGTGCCAAATTTTTAATTGAAATCGGCGGTTTCAGATTTCAGATATTTGCTCCCGTATATATCTTTCCCATACAAATAATATTTCAAAAATGCCATATCTTCTGTAAATTTATAACTAGAATGTTTATTTTTCGCAAAAATGCATACAGCATCTATTAAATGCTGTTTTGAAAATATGAAGAAAATCAGCCCACTGTAACACCCGTCCCCCGTACAACCCCCATACAAAAATTGCTAGAGTTCTATTTAATTTATTAACAACATTTTCACATCTTTCAGTTGATAATCTACATTTTCTTAAGCTTCAATTTCGTTCTTAATGAATTGATGTATGGGTCGGAGGATAATCAACAAATGATGGCATTACTCTTCAGTTTAGTAGAACAGCGCCCAGTTCTTGCGCGAGTCCGTATATAGCCTATAACGTTTATAGTCTTTATTCCCGCTTCCATGCTTCATTATGGGGTATGTAAAATTTATTTAAAAAAAAAAAAAATAATAAACCTGGATATATATATATATACTATATATATATAATCTCTCTCTG
>PGFW01068804.1:0-10919 GCA_003123925.1 Haematobia irritans | reverse complement strand
AAAAAGAGCAAGACTGAAAATAAGTCAGCACATATTCGTACGAGATTTTCATTGAGAGAACTGATGATAACCGAAGACCTTGTGGTAGAATCCAAACCATATCCGTGGGAACCACCTGCGCAGGAGTTAATGCAGAATAACTTCCAATCCAATCCCAATTCCTAGTCACCCGAAACTGCACGAGTGAACCTCTAATTAGGCCAAATATTTCTCACCAAATCTCTGTAGATCAACTGCAATATGAAGCCTCGAGAACTGTCAACCTCACTTTACATCACATAAAACTTCCCATTGAACCTCATTGGGCGAAGTGTTCATCAGCGAAGAACTTCTTTAAGGCAACTATAGATTGAAGTCTCATTGTAAAACTACATCGCTAAGTCCTGAAACAGGCAGTAGAACTACATGATCCAGAGACTCCAGTGGAGAACTTATTGGCCCGATGCGATAATGGGAAAAACTCACGCTATATAACATGCGGTTAATTTCCCTCTTATCAACGAGAGCTGCCTGTCTTTCATATTAACTCAACGTATATAATTTATAGGCTAGGCTCCATATGAGTCTTTATTTTAAACTACAACCAATAAATGACGGCTGTTCAAAACATTTCACATCACAACATATACGGAGATTCACCCAGCAAGCTCCATTACCAATACCAGGGCTTCCGACTATCAAATACCATAATGCAATACTCAATTACACGCACCTCAGTTTTTCTTTTTTAAATAAAATTTTATTTTTTAAATTTTGTTTTTTTTTTATATTGGTTAAGGAGCTATCGAGTCGATTACTTTGTTATCAAACTTCGTTCGCATTATGCTCCATCTTCTCGTTTAATAGTTAGATTTTGTTTAGCCTCTTTTATCAAGCGTCTTATTCCAAATTGACTTAGTTTCCAGAAAATGTCGGTTCATTTCATTTAAACTAATTTCCGATGGCGCATTTCCTCAATGACAAACGAGATCTGTCGCTTTAGCCACATTAGAAGGAAATCCATTTAAAAAGTTTCTATGAAATTTTAACAGCCCGCTAATGCCAATAGTTGAACCTGAACCTAGGCAAGTGTGGTGAATTTTGTTGTGCTGCAGGTTGGAGGGTTAGGAAAGTCTTTGGCCGTTTGCTTAAAATTACCGACTTTCGAATGTAAAAGTCAACGCAACTGCAAACTATTCATAAAAATATGCGCAATAGGAACCGAAATTCTTAGAAGGCTGTTCTATAGTTTTCCGAAGGAAGAGAACGGAAGTAAGAACGCTGGATTCATAAGGAGAATATCCGTATAACAGGAATGACAATAGTATGACTACTTGTCTTATTGGGTTGTTTTGGAACTCGAACTAGTTTGTCGGTACGTGGAAATTCCCATTTCTTTTGTTGTTATGATAAATTCAATTATAAATAAGGGAGTGAAGTATATTGTTTTCCTCGATTTTTGGAAGGATGAGATTTAAAATTGCAAAGAAAATCTAAGTAAGAGAAACCAAACGACCGTTGAGTCATGTAGGAAGTTGCAGAATGAAAATTTAATATGGGAACATAATGTCTGATGCTCTAGAGGTAAATGAAGCTTAGAAACAAGTAGATGGGAAAATAGTTGGAGCAATTGGAAGTCTTTGTTTAGGTTAAGGTTATAAAAGAGGACCCAAGAATTTTCGCCTGCCACTCAAGTTTCTGACATTTAATCCAATAATGCGTTTCCTAGCTCTTCTTTCCCTAATATGTCATCCATTATTTCAGGAACTTTGTCTTGTAACGAATTTGCTTACCAGTCCGCCTGTTTCATACCTGGACCAAAAGCGGAATCATCTCTTCCAGTTATGGTGGTTCTATAACTATGTTAAAGCAGGAAACATTGACATCACAATAGGCAGACGCTCTCATATCCTCCTCACAAAACTACGCCCTAATTACAATAACCAGTATCCGCTAGTTTTTTTAACACAAATATGTCCTCAACTCTAGGTGCCGGTCTTCTAAATCTCACTCACCCCTTTGACCTATGCCCCTAACTCGCTTTATAGTTTCATTCTTTTTCTTTGTTTGGGTTACTCCCCAAATAATATTCGTTTATCTGTTCCGACAGTTGCACATTTTCGCATCGCTTTATATCAACTCACCATGCACATTTATGCCAACTTGGCGGCTGACTGGATATACTATAAGGGCCTCAAAGCTGCAGTGTGAGATCTTCGGCGACCGAAATATTATTGGGAGAACTGATGTCGAAATCTCTGAAAATCCAAATTTTGAGAACAACCGACTTACAGATTGGGGAAACTCAACGGAGTATTCCATGCACAGAGAACTGCAGAATTTAATTAAAATCCTAATGAAGTTTGCCCAATGTAGAAACAACCAGTTTCGTTAAAAGGAAACTGCATAACAGAAGTCTCTGGAAGGGAACTTGCATAACACAAGTGTCATGGGAAATTGAGTGCGAAATATTTGTAAAAAGTGAAAATGCTATTGAAAAGAAGGCAGTAAAGAGAAAGTCTAAACATCTGTGACTGAAGTTTTGAGGGAGTATTCGACGCCTTCAGGTTTCAAACCACCACAATTGGAGAACTGCCGATAAAGAGGAAGAACTCCCATCCCAATTCCAAGTCAAGCCTCAATGGAGGACTTCATTTGAAATCTTTGCCCATGCGAAGACTTAGAGAGAATGCTAAACTCAGTTCCAAGTGCAAAAATAACGAACAAAGCCTACTAACTTCGTACAAAGCCTCTGCAGATAGAAGACCCAGAGAAAGAAATGCCAAATCAATTCCAAGGGTAAAAACTGTTCATTGCAGCCTCATTAGGTGGACTTTGTAACGACGTTTTTGTTGGCAAACTCCCGATGAAGTGTCAAAAGGAGATAAACTAAAGGTCAGCGGCTGTCGGTTCAATTTCCAGTTAAACAACTGTCAAGTGAAGCCTCAATCGAGGGATTCGATGAGAGACTGTTAACTCATTCCAACTGCTGAATAAAGGTCACTTTGAGGAAATATTCTGTAGGTCAACTGAGATAGAAGACCACAGAAAGAAATGCCAATACAAGTGCACAAACTGCCTATTTCAGCCTAATTAGGATTAGGAGATTTTCTTACCAGATTCTCTGTAGGTCAACTTCAGATTGAAGTCGAATTGTAAAACTACAGGCTGTAGTCTCTAAAGGAGAATAACCAGCAGAAGTTCTTACGTCAGGTTAGGTTAGGTTATGTGGCAGCCCGATGTATCAGGCTCACTTAGACTATTCAGTCCATTGTGATACCATAGTGGTGAACTTCTCTCTTATCACTGAGTGCTGCCCGATTCCATGTTAAGCTCACTGACAAGGCCTCCTTTTTATAGCCGAGTCCGAACGGCGTTCACATCTCCAGTGAAACCACTTAGAGAAGCTTTGAAACCCTCAGAAATGTCACCAGCATTACTGAGGTGGGATAACCACGCTGAAAAACTTTTTGGTGTTCGGTCGTAGCAGGAATCGAACCCACGACCTTGTGTATGCAAGGCGGGCATGCTAACCATTGCACCACGGTGGCTCCCCAATATATATACATTCTAACTTCTTTCCCTAATACTCATTCCGTATTTCAGAATTTCAGTGTCTTTAACGAATTTTCTAATTTGATTCCAGTCTCAGTTTCCACCTTCTTGATGGGAACTGCACATTATTATGAGAACAAACGACCCCAACTTTCGCAAAATAAACGGATAACGGCAGTGGGAAAATGGGGTCCCAAATATTAGTAGACAAATTTCAATGAGGATGCTGCTGAAAGAAGGCCGTCTAGAAATCACCTCAAGTGGAAAGCTGCCTAATAAGCGGAAGTGCTGTCAGGCCAATTCCAACTGCCAAGTGAATCGAAATGTTATTGGGAGAACTGTAGGTCGAAATCTCTAAATTCTCAATGTGAGAACAACCACCCTATCTTCGGTAAAAGAAATGAATAATGAAGCCTGGACATTTGTTTAAACGCCAGATGATTTCTCAATGTGAGAAACAATCGACCGCAGCTTCCCAAAATGAACTGGATAAAAAAGTCATTGGAAGGAAGGAAGGATGTCTTTGCATATTAGTAGAAATTTGCAGTGAGGATGCTGCTGAAAAGAAGCAGTCTAGAAATCGGTGGCTGAAGACTCTGTGTAATTATTCGCGTCGGTAGATATAAACCACCCAATTGGAGAGCTGTCGAATAAACGAAAGAACTGCCAACCCAATTCCAAGTGAAACATTTGCCAAACGAAGACTCAATTGGGGACTTCATTCAAAGTCTTTGCAGATAGAAGACTCAGAGGAAAATTGCCTAACTCCAAGTGGAAAACGGCCGAAAAACCTCACTATGTGGACTTCGTACTAAAATCTCTTCAGATGGAAGACCCCTGAGAATGAAATGCAAACCCAATTCCAATGGCAAAAACTGTCCATTACAGGGACTTCGGCCTTAATTAAGTGGAGTTCGTACCTACTTCTCTGTAGGCCAACTCCAGATTGAAGTCGAATTGATAAACCGCAGGCTGAAATCTCAAAAGGATAATAACTATAGATCAGTGTCTGCTAGCCCAATTCCAAGTGAGGTAACTGTCGTTTCAAAGTCTTTGCAGATGGAAGACCCGGATGAATAACTGCTAACCCAGTTCTAAGCACAAAAACTGTCGAAAAAAAACACACTATAGGGACTTCGTACTAACGTCTCTGTAGATAGAAGACCCAGAGAAAGAAATGCCAAAGCAATTTCAAATGCATAAACTGCTCATTCCAGCCTCATTAGAGAGACTTCGTTCCGAGTTAGGGAAACTTCGTACCAATTTCAGATTGAAGTCGAATTGAGAAACCGCAGACAGAAGTTTCGAAAAAAGAAGAAGAACTATAGATCAGCATCTGCTAGCCCAATTTCAAGTAAAACAACTGCCAAGTGAAGCCTCAATCGAGGGACTTCGACTACTACTACTAATCCAGATCCAAGTGCAAAAACTGCCTAATAAAGTAGTTCCACTATGCGGACTTCGTACTAAAGGTCTTTGCAGATAGAAGACCCAGTAGAAGAATTGCCACCCAATTCCAAGGGCAAAACTGTCCATTGTAGCCGTAATTTGGTGGACTTTTCGCAAAGACTTCTCTTGATAGGCCCAACTCAGATTCGAAGTTGAATTGAGAACCGCAGACAGAAGCTCTCACAAAGGGCGAAGAACTATAGATCAACGTCCGGCCAGCCAATGCACAAGTGAAGCTCAATCGAGTGGGTCTTCGATTACAAGTCTTTGCCAGTTAGAGAGTCGGGGGAAAGCAACTGCCCATCCCAGATCTCCATACCAAGAGAAACTGTGCCTGATATGAGAAATGTAGGAACTTGCAGACAATGTCTCGGTGGATAAACGCAATGCGATGACGTTGTGAAGGGATTGGCCAAAAAGATTGACATCAGAGTTTAAGTTTCCGGGAAACCGCACTAAGGTTCCAAGAATCTAGACGCGATACAAGAAATATAGGAATGTAGAGCGAAGATCTCTTTAAGAGGTTGAGGAAGTTTTGATTTTTCTTTATTGAATGAAGATTTAACCAGGCTGAGAGTTGGGTTATTCAACACATCTAACAGTGCAACGAGGGCAGACCGAAGGCTCAGCGGAAAAAACTGGACAACCTAAGTTTCAATGTGACTGCTACACAGCTAAGTCTATCTGGGAACTACAGATCAACGTTTGAGATCAGGGAACTTTTCATCAACAGGATAAAATTGTGGGAACAGCTTCAGCTGAGTGGATTACATTGAGGCCTGTGACGAAATGAAGGAACGAGAACGGAGGATATATCGAGGTCGCCTGTTATGGCACAAAAGTGTCTGTGGAGGAAAATGTCTTCCATGTAGGACTCCGAGACTAGGATGAAAGTATTGGTGAGGACGTTCAAGTCGAAAGATTCTGTGGAAATTGAACTGAAGGTTCAATACAAGAATTTGTGTTTGTACCAGAAATAATAGTGAAATGCAGACGAGTTCCTCTGTGGAGATACTGAAATTGATGATATTTGTGATAGGATCAGCAAACAGAATCGCGAAGTCTACGAGGAAACTCCACTAAGTTGATGCCAAAGATACGATATATGTTTAGCACGGCAGATTGGAAGTCTCTGTATATTGAATAGCAAACTGGTCTCTTATTGAATTGAAGATTTTAAACCAGGATATGATTGTTGGGTATTGCCAAACAGTGCAAAAAGGGCAGAAAGCAAAAGGAAAGAAAAGCTTTAGCGGAAAATTTTTATCAACCAACAGTTAAAGAATAATAAAAATTTGGGAAACTATGCGACTGAAGTTTCAGTTAAGTGGCTATAAATGTGGGGCCAGAGGCTGCCAACGATCGCGAGGGAGAGAAGTAAGGAATATCGCTGTTTTATGGACCGCGAATTTCAGTGAGATAAATTGCTTCAGTTGGGTATCGCCCCAATCAAGAGCAGAATTCTCAGACACTGCACATGCAGAAGCGAAGTATTGTTGAGGTGCGAGTTTCTGTGGAAATTGCACTTAAGTTTCATACCGAAGAGTTTGTATTCATAACAAAAATGCTTAGGAACTGCAGTTTGAAGGATCGGCAAAGAAGCAAGAGAGATTCATACCGAGCTATGGGGGGGGGGCGCGCTACAGACCAATCTTCACGAGAGAAACCCGCCAGAAAGAAAAGGAAGGCCACAATGGGCGATGGACCCCTCAATGTAAATCAACTGAATAATAAAGAACTGCATCAAAAGTCTTTAGAGTGAATCCTCGAATGTCTTAAAGGTGCCACGGGTCTGAGGCCACGGTCTTAGTAGAGAAAGAATCGCAAGGATCTGGGCTCTGGGAGAAGGTACTCCATACCAATGTTCTACATGGGAGAATTACAGTATCAGAAGGCCCAATTATAAAAGATGGCAGAACAGAGTTCTCAATGTAAGAACGTTTTAGTGAGCGTCTCTGTCAGGAAGTTCAAAAGTCTGTTACCGAACGAAGTCTTCGGGGGGGGGGGGGGAAGTTTGGATTTGAGGAAATTCTCTATGGCTGTAAACTAGGTCTCCAGATGGGGACTCCATACCCCCACCCATATGTCTACGAGTCATAACATCAAAACTACGTTCCCAGTATAAAGAATGGAGACCAGAGTTTCAGTTAACAATCTAGAGGTCTCTGTTAAGGAACTGCTGAGAACCTTTTAACGAACAGAATTTTAACTACAAATTTGTAAAGCTGCTGATGGTTACTAAATTACAGAACGAAGCTCTAATTGCTTTTGCGAGCTATACCAATTAAAGTAGAGGTTTATGATGCGTACTTAACACTTTCCTTTTTAAAATTTAAAGAGATTAATTTTTGTCCAACAAAATGGAGCCTAATTCGATTTTACGCCGAATGGGCAATGGCAAAAAATGCAAAGCAGAGCTCTACTTATGGTTTCGGTAAGAGCTTCCAAACTATGGAATAGTTTTTCGAATTTTCTTCTTGAACAATCTCTTGCAGCCCTTCCTAAACTATCATGCCAAAAAAACATTGCCACCTTTACCCTAAAAATAAAGTTTAAATTATCAAAATGCATCTCTTCCGTTAGGGCAAAGCTTTCCTAGTGCTCTTGTCCCTCTTTCGGGTGAAGCGGAATAGGAGAAATTCTTTCAGTGAGATGATTAACCTGGGGAGATAACGCGAGTTTTTGCAGAGAAAAACTTGCAATACTCTTTCTGTTGAAGTTCAAGTTTAATGACTTTTTACTCGAAAAATTTTGCAATTGCTTTTGTTTCTTAGGGTTTGTGAATTTTTATTTATTTTTTATTAAGCGTTTGGCCAATGGCAACAACGTGATAGTTGCGGAAATATTTAATATATTTGAAATTTTTATTATATATATAATAAAAAATATTCCCAAGGATCTTAGATAAATACATGAATTCCCTATTCCACCAAATACCTTATCTTTATTTAAAATTTTGATTTATAACTTTTTCATTGCCAAACTTGCGAAAATATGAGGTTGTTAAGATTAACTCATGCGCTCCAAAAAAATGATAACAAACATTTTAAAAGCCTGTGCATTTTTATTTTTTCATAATAGTTTGCTTCTTTAACTCGATGCACTTTTTGGCCAAGCGAAGGCCAATTTTGTTAACACCCCTATATATGTAACTTATACTTTAATAATCATCATTAAATAAATGGAATTAATTATAAAGTGTTTTTATTAACTTTATTTTAAATTAAATTATCCGTACATTGAAAATTGGCCATCAACTAGCTAAAGGTACAAAGCGAAAATTAAACTTATTTACGTTATTCTTACAATTTTTGCAATTAACCGGTTGGATTCGAAATCTTAAATCTATATTGGTAATACAGCGGTTTATCAAAATTTTTCTAAGAAACTAATATTTAGCAAAATTTTCTTTATAGGACATAAAATTTTGACAAAATTTTCCTATAGAAATACAATTTTAACAAAATTTTCTATTCAGAAATAAAATTTTGGACAAAAATTTTCTATGAGAAATTAAAATTTTGATGAAAATATTCTTACGAAATAAAAATTTTGATCAATTTTCTACAGAAATAAAATTTTGATAAAATTTCTATAGAAAGAAAAAATTTTAAAAAAGAAATTCTAAACAAATAAAATTTTGCAACAACTTTCTGTATAAATTTAAATTTTTTGATAAATTTTTTTTATGTTAGAAATTAAAAATTTGGCTAAACTCTTTCTATGGCGAAATAAAATTTTGGACAAAAAATTTTATTTATAGAAAATAAAAACTTTTGTCAAAAATTTTTTATAGGAACTAAATTTGACAAAATTTTCTATAGAAATTAAAATTAAAACAAAATTTTGTATAAAAATAAAATTTCAACAAAAATTTCTATGGAAATAAAATTTGGAAAAATTTTCCATAGAAATAAAATTTTGACAAAATTTTCTATAGAAATAAAATTTTTCAAAAATTTTTTATATAAATAAAATTTGGAAACATTTTTCTATAGAAATAAAAATTTTGGAAAAGATTTTCTATTGAAATAAAATTTTGACAAAATTTTCCTATAGAAATAAAAATTTTGTTCAAAATTTTCTACGGAAATCAAAATTTTGCTAAAATTTTCTACTAGAAATAAAAATTTTGCAAAAATTTTCTATTGAAATAAAATTTTTGCAAAAATTTTCTTATTGAAATAAAGTTTTGCAAAAAAATTTTCTATGGAAAATAAAATTTTTTGATAAAATTTTCTATAGAAATTAAAATTTTAATAAAATTTTATATACGAAATAAATTTTTTGACAAAAATTTGTATATAGAAATAAAACTTTTGCAAATTTTTTTATTAGAAATTTTAAAACCTTGACAAATTGTCTATAGAAATATAAAATTTAGGACAAATTTTGTATTAAAAAAAAATTTCAACAAAAATTTTTATAGAAATCTAATTGGAAACATTTTCAATAGAAATTAAATTTTCTGCAAAAAATTTTCAATAGAAATAAAAATTTTCATAAAATTTTCATATAGAAATAACATTTTGAAAAAACTTTCTTATAGAAATTGAAAGTTTACAAAAATTGTACTTATAGAAATAAAAATTTTCCTATAAACAAAAAATTGTTGACGAAAATTTTCTATAGAAACAAAATGTTGACAACATTTCTATTAGAAATAAAATTGTGCACCAAACTTTTCTTATAGGAAAATTAAATTTATTACAAAATTTTCTATAGAAAAATATGAATAATTTTTGACAAAATTTTCTATAGATAATTAAAAATTTTGCCCAAAAATTTTCTATTAAGAAAATAAAATGTGACAAAAATTTCTATAGAAAAAAATTTGCCAAATCTCTACAAAAATAAATTTTCGATCAAAATTTCTATAAAAAAGAAAAGTTTGACAAAATTTTCTATAGATACTAAAATTTTTGACAAAAATTTTCTATAGAAAGTAAAAAATCTTTCACAAAATTTTCTATTAGGAAACTAAAATAAATGACAAAATTTATCTATAGAAATCCCAAAATCGTGACAAATGTTCTCCCAAAATAAAATTTTTTGATATACATTTTCTTACTTGAAATAAAAACTGTGACACAATTCTGCATATAGCCATAAAATTTTGATAAACATTTCTATAGATAATCAAATTTTAGCCAAAAATTTTCTATAGAAAATATTTGATAAAATATTCTTAGAAATAAAATTTTAATCAAATTTTCCACATTCAAAAATATTTTTGATAAACATTTCCTTATTAGAAAGAAAATTTTTAAAAAATTTTTCTAACAAATAAAATTTTTGCAAAAACTTTCGGTATTATAAATAAAATTTTTGATAAATTTTTTTATTAGGAAATAAAATTTTGCTTAACATTTTGCTAATGCGAAATAAAATTTTGACAAATTTTCTTATATTAAAATTAAAATTTATTTGCAAAAAATTTTCTACTTGAAACTAAAACTTTTGCATAAAGTTTTCTATTGAAATAAACAGTTTTTGCAAATTTTTTTTCATAGAAGATAAAAATTTTGACAAAATTTTCTATATGAAATTAAAAATTTTTTGACAAAACTTTTTCTATAAAAATTTACAATTTTGTATTCTTTAGAAATAAAAATTTTCTTGCAAACATTTTCTATAGAAATAAAATATTTCACAAAATTTTGTATAAAAAATAAAATTTAACAAAGATTTCTATAGAAAATAAAATTTTGCCAAAAGTTTTCTATTGAATAAATTTTTGCAAAATTTTCTATGGCAAATAAAGTTTTGATTTAAATGCTCTACAGAAATAAAATTTTTGCTCAAAATTTTCTAACAGAAAATAAAAATTTTTCATATTACAATGAAATCTTTGACAAAAATTTTCTTTTCTGTAAATAAAAAAAAAAAAAATTTGCCCAAAAATTTCTATAGAAATATAAATTATTTCCTCTCTT
>PGFW01068761.1:9669-20006 GCA_003123925.1 Haematobia irritans | reverse complement strand
TACAACTAAACATTGTAAGAGCTCATGTAATAATAAGAGTGTTAGACACACATACATGAGAGTGTGTAAACCTATCCACTAGGCCAAAGCGTTAAAAAACATTTAAGCTTTTCACCGTTTCACAGTCTTGTCTCTGCAAGTCATAAAAATGTAAACATTTTACAAAAATATGGCCTACTTTCTGGATTGCTTGTTTGCTAGCAAGGGTCTCAGGGGATTACACTCGACATTTAATTGGTATTCATTTCTGGCCTCCTTCACTGATGTGTTTCTTTCTTTTTTGTGAATGTGGCCAAGAGGAGGGGATATGTGGCAAACAAACAGGCCTGCTTGAACCTCCTCTTTCTAAAATGAATATTCTGGCATGAGTTTTTGTCTTTGCGAAATGTTAAGTCTGTTGTTAAATAAAAATGTTTCAATTCTGAAGTGACTTTATTCGCTCTCTTAAGTGCACTACGTTTGAGTAAACACAAAAATATTGTTTGCGTTTAAAGTTTCATTGTGCGTTGATGAAGGTTTGATATTTTCTAATTTGAAGCCCTCCCAACAAAAACTGTTGCTTCGAAGATAAATTTCTCTTCAACTCTTCAATCAATGATGTATTAACGCATGGTATGTAACTCACCTTTAATGAAAAATTTTTAGCGCCAAAAAGAAAAACTCGTTCGTCTAATATATAGGGTTCCTCAGAAAAGCAAAACTCTTCTTTCAGTGTACGAGGAAAGAAACTTTATTAGGGATCCATCTGTAGTAAGACTTAAGCGATGTAACAATTAGAGAATTGGGGATTTAATTACCGTGATATTAGTTTGGTAGAATACTAAAGTACGTATCACAAAATTCTTGCATGTATTAAAATGTTTTGCTACTTATGTTCCTTGACAGCAATAAACCCTAAACAAGAATCAAGTGTTTCCGTTATGAAAGAAATTTATGAAATTTGAAATTTCTTTGTAAAATAAACATGTGTAACTTTTTTGATCAATACTTAAAGTTTAAAGATTTAAGCCTCTAGTGGAGGCTATATAAACTCAGATATGCTCTTGCCTTGATATTATCTATCTTTTCCATCCTTCTCTTTCTCATTTGTTGGCGCGTTTAACTTTGGTTAAATAATAACTTTAAAGTGCCAACACTCTATATAAAATTGTTTGTGTACTTTAAATTGGCGCAACTTTTCGTCAAAAAGAGCATTCGTTGGCTCAAAAATTTCAAAGCCAAACCTTTTACCCGACATTTTTATTCCAATGTACTTGGCTTAAGAACCCTTCACAAAATTTATGGCAATACGACGAAGCTTCAAGTAAATTCATGTTTAGGTCATTGAAATTAGCAACAGCAATTAGATAAATTTTTAACCGGATTGCTTTAGTCTGGTGTATCCCCTTTGTCATCAATGGCTCGAATATTAAATATAAATGTTACAGCAGCATTCTTTAGAATGGCAACTCGGCAAGCAAGCCAAACTCTGGCTCCATTAAAAGTATTTAATGACCCATTTGTGATGCCACACAGGGTGACAATCTACAATGGCCCTTTGAATTTTTAAAATTATATTTTTTATTACATTTCATTTGGTTGTGCTTTTGTTGCAATGATATAGGGGCTGATAGCCTTATCAAAAACGTTAGGGATTACAATCGGAGGTCCTGGCCTGCGTTATAACTAGTCTTATTAATATTTATGACGCTTGACGATGATAATGATGGTGATGGTGATTCAAGTAGATACTTAAGTTTTCTTACTCAGCATCCAAGTGGCCAGAATATTTCATTAGACTTGGCCCATCTTAACTGCATTCAGAAACTTTTAATTTGGCCCTCCAATTCTTCTCCATAGTTTACACTTTTGTGTATTCTTTTTATTCTTCATTGCGACTGAAGGCACTTCTTGTAAGCTATCAACATTTCACTTTAACTTTTTAATTTTATGATCGTACCAGAGATATGAGTTTTGTGTCCGGATTTGCAGATTGAGCCATGGTGTGGTTTATGTTTGGGTGAAAGTAAATAAGTTTTTCAAGAAAAAATAAAATGCAATTATTCTGTGGGTACACTCAACACTGTAAGAGGTGAGGTGCAAAACTTGTTAATACCTCTCAGCACCCAAAAAAATTATGTTTTATGTGAGAGAACAAAGAGGATGGATGCAAAATGGGTAGGTTAAGTTGCCGCGTTATTTCAGACTCACATAGATTTTTTTCAGTCCATTGTGATACCTCAGTGCTGAACTTTCCTCTTGTCACTGAGTGCTGCCCGATTCCAAGTTTAGCTCAATGACAAGAGACCTCCTTTTTATAGAACTCGGAAATGTCACCAGCATTACTGAAAGTGGATAATCCACCGTGGAAACAATTTTGTGTTCGGTCGAAACTGGAATTGAACCCGTGACCCTTTGTATGAGATACGATGTCTTAGGTGAACTTTTCCCCAATGGCTGACTTGGGCACGTCGAGGTGATCAGGAAATCATAATGTGATGATTCTAAGCGAATATATAAAGATTTCGAATTTACAGGCATCCTATTATTATAGATACGCGAGATAGCAGAGACAGTAAGCAATTTGGGAAAAGAAAAAGTTGTCAGCATTTTGTGACAGTGACGTTGTAAAACAACAATCATCTGCTGCACTTTTGATACTAAATAAAAGTCGAAAGAAAAAATGTGATATTTCAACATAAATGCTGCATCTGTCACTACATACTAATGATGTTAAACTTTAATAGCCACTGAGAGCGCAACAACAGTAGGGGCCTGTTTTCTTTTTGCACTAGATGTACCCTAAGCAGTCCACGACCAAAAGAAAACAGAGTACTCGTTTATCCAGGACATCTCCAAAATTATGCAACACTGTCATGCAGCTGTTTAAAAAAACAATCACAGAAAACAAGTGAAAATCTTAAATTTTTAATGTATGAAATGCTCAAATAGTTATAAATTATGCTAGCTGCACTGGCGATTAATTCGATCACTTGAATTTCATGATATTCGATAAATTAGTCACAATAAACTGCTATTGTGATCTAAAAAGCGTCACTTTATCAAAAATGCAATCTGGTAACACACAACTGACTTGCCTGATGAGATGTTCTGGATAGAAACACCAGTGCAACGATGTTCTGCGATAGCCATACAAATGCTGCATCCAGTGTTAAAAGAAAACAGCCCTTGTTTTGATAGTCACCAATAGTTTTGTTGGGCAAACAGTGCAAGTGCAAAAACTGTGATTGATTTTTATGGGTTTGTCCATTTAAAGCAGGATTATCTTTGACGATTTGCACCAATGATTTCTTGATGCGAATATGAATGAAAATAACAAACATATGCTCCAAAAATCCTAATCGCCCCTTACACTTGTATGGTGTTGGCTATATTTATAATAATTTTAACACACAATTTTTAAAATACTAGGCCATGTCGAACAATGAAACTTTAAACGCAAACAATAATTTTTGTGTTTACTCAAACGTAGTGCACTTAAGAGAGCGAATAAAGTCACTTCAGAATTGAAACATTTTTTATTTAACAACAGACTTAACATTTCGCAAAGACAAAAAACTCATGCCTAGAATATGTCATTTTAGAAAGAGGAGGTTCAAGCAGGCCTGTTTTTTGCCAAATATCCCCTCTCTGGCACATTCACAAAAAAACGAAAGAAACACATCAGTGAAGGAGGCGCAGAAATGAATACCAAATTAAATGTCGAGTGTAATCCCCTGAGACCCTTGCTAGCAAAACAAGCAATCCAGAAAGTAGGCCATATTTTTGTAAAATGCTTTACATTTTTATGACTTGCAGAGACAAGACTGTGAAACGGTGAAAAGCTTAAATGTTTTTTAACGCTTTTGGCCTAGTGGATAGGTTTACACACTCTCATGTATGTGTGTCTAACACTCTTATTATTACATGAGCTCTTACAATGTTTAGTTGTATATATATGTATGAAATATGAGTTAGGGGTGAAACGGTTGGAAGCCAAGCGGGAAATCTCTCTCTACATCTTGGAATACCAAAGAACAATGGTAACTTGGTAATATTCAAGTTAAATAAACGTTTACCAATTAACCCCTTAAATGGGCGATGACTGTGCTAAATATCACAGAAAACAAGCGTTGCCATTAAATCCTACTCATGTTCTGGCAAATATGTTTTTCGCCCAATGCATT
Organism: Haematobia irritans; assembly: GCA_003123925.1. Classification (NCBI taxonomy): domain Eukaryota; kingdom Metazoa; phylum Arthropoda; class Insecta; order Diptera; family Muscidae; genus Haematobia; species Haematobia irritans. Next base: position 15,840 of record PGFW01068761.1, on the reverse strand, counting down.
GCTTTAATTCCACAAGGAAAAGGATAAACTTTTGTGTAACGAAGAAGACAAGCCAAAGCATCCACAAAAATCACATTTTTTATGATGGCCCAAAATTCTGTTGCTATTACTTTCATATCGAATTACACAAGAAAATTGGTTTCGAAGAAAAACACAACGAAAAGCCTTAGGTTAGGTCAAATGCTCAATACTAATGGTAGATAACTAAGCCTGAAAAAGTGTGGGAACACAAAAGTTGTATATCCACAACACAGTATCCCACAGCTTAAGAATTATCCCACTTTGCAGGAAGTTCTTCCCAAAGTCCTACTTTTAATTTACATTCAAAAATTTTTCTTCTAGAAATGGACTTAATGTTCGCTTCATTAGAATTTGTGTGAGTTTTCGCAATAAATTTAAATTTTGTGAATTTTTCCGGGTAAAAAAAAAATAGTAAGGACAAATAAAACAATGGTAATTCCCATTAATTAATTGCTATAAAATTAAATGAATTGCTAGTACTCTTCGAAATGTTTTTAGCATTGAAGTTGAACATCGGAAAAAGTACATAAGGAAAAAGGGTTAATTTATTATTTGTCCTTATTCCTTCCTAATGAAATCCGAAATAGCTGCAAATAGCTAACAAACGCACGGATTACCAGTCGCAGAAACCAACCAATGCATCGGATGATGAAATAACTGAAATTGCCTATAATGCCGTTTGGCTGCTTTTTTGGCTACACTTCCATTCCTGTCTGGGTTGTATTCTACCTCCTATGCTGTGGCATGGGGACTTTAATTTTTATGTGGCTTCTTCATGAAATACGGTAAAAACATTCAGATTGATATAGGAACATTGTGTCCGGAATATCTAGGGAAAATAAAGTAAGCAAAAACAATATTTTACTCATCTTAAATGTCCATCTTGATTATTTTGAATTGTCTAAGGTATTCTATACCATTCCATTTGGTATATATATCGAAAATATCAAAGTACGAAGCATTATAAAGACTAAAATATTTTTTAAGTAAAATCCTATGATGATCTTGTGATTGGCGGTTTAATAATAGAGTTAGCAGATAATGACAACATATGGAACCTCCTATCATGAGATGTATGCGATTCCAATGATTATGGGAAAATTCAATGAATTGTAGGCAAGTTGACATTGCGAAGCCTTCGGCCGTTTGTTCTATACATTTGTCTTAAACTTTGAAACGTATTTTTTAGAACAGAATACTACACAGAAGAAGAGAAATGTTTTGTGAAAACATATATTTTTCCCAACCGAATTATTCGGTTTCATTTCCTCTCAGAATATAGCCTACATGATTTGGTGCTACAACCAATCGACAGTAAAATTGGGCACCAGGACTGTTTAGATTTCTAAACATACACTATCTGCGATATGTTGTATTTAGGATAGATAAAGGTTTTATGGCAGAACAATTAAAATAAAAATGAAAACGTCATTTAATATGCTGCGGTGCTGATCAACCACTAATGTGCCTACCACATGCGTGGCCATATAATCTTATTCTAAAGGGGTAACAAATACAAGATAAGGGTTGTATAATTATTTGTTTATCTTTACTTTAAAAGAATCATTTAGATTGTAACTATGTTAAGAATTTAGTAATATAAGGCTTGAAATAGTTTTGGTCATAAATTAGTGACTTCAACCACTCAACGCGTAAACTCGTATTATTTCTTTACAAGGACCCTTCCACTTTTTTGGGTAGTTAGGAATAACCAAAAAATTGTCATGGCGTAGGACCTGAGTGGATTAATTGAGAGAATACCAATAATTTAAGTTATTTACTTTAAAATATAACTACAATAAGGTTCTTTGTTAATATATTAATTGTCTGATTGAAATCAATTGGAATTTCCACCGAAAACCACTCATGGTGGTCAGACTATAAATAACCTAAGTGGTCTGCAATGATTTTATTATTTCTTAGATCTAAATAGTAATTTAAACGATCCAGCATAACGTGTTTTAATTCATATCCTGTTGATGAACTAGAAGCAATACGCGCCGTATACTTGAGATTTCTCCGGCAAGAAATGGTTCTCACTACCTTTTTTATGTCTGAATTTTAACCAAACCCTCTTCGATCTGGGTGTACATTATAGTAAAATCTCTCATTATACTAAAATGTAGTTCCACAACATTGTATAAGCAAAAATAACGTGACCGCAATGGCGTATACGCTACATGGAAGTTATTTGCAAAAAAAGAAATGTGTATACGATCCGTGGTAACGCGACTTCTATCCATCACGATTTTACTAAAATGGAAAGATATCTTTTTAATTTGACACAACACTGTGATTTTGTGTTGTGTTTAGTGTATTTCTACAGTGTAACGCATGTAATTCCTTACCAGTGATTCAAGAAGTTGAGAGAAGATAAAATAGGGGCAAAAAAATATAGGTGTGTTCTTTCGCCAATGTCGTTTTATGGTTTTTTCGCCTTACCGTAGATGGAGGTGTCAACACTCAAGGAAAGGAATGGCTTAAATTTATAATATCCGTCCTTCAATTACATTGTATTCTAGTTGTTGCTGGTGTTGTTTGGCGTGGTGTTTCTTGATAACGTTTGTTCTTGGCATAACAGAGTGGTACGATATAATAATAAAAATATTCTGCCTGAGGCTGCAAATTTAATCGACCTCCACTCAAGGCGCCAATACGAATAATAAGGAAAAACACACCGTAGACAAGGGAAAATATGCTCTCTGGGCATTTCCCTGCAAAAATTATTCTCATCTTACAATCTCATAAAAAATACATCTACTCACCAGACAACCGCAGACACATAACTTGCAAATGTGAAAAATTGCCAATATTTTCAATGTGAGGAATCGAACGGTGTATGTTTTTTCGTACTGATTATATCGTTACCCCTTGTTTCGACTGAGGCATCCCGATTCGTGGTATTGCGATGCAATGTAGCGCCTTGTATCATGGCTTAACACAATTTTTGCCCCATGGTATTCGGGGACGAAAAACAAAAGAAAACAAAATGTAAATAACTACGAATATTTTAAACTAACCTTCTGTTTTAGTTGTAAACCACACGCGGCGTATTGGGGGTAATGGGTCCATTGAGGTTGAATGGAACCCTAAACTGGTTGGTCCTCACGTGCGAATATGCAAAAGGTTTTTGTTAACAAATCGGAGTTTTTTAAATTTATGAGCCAATAAAAAAATGTTTTCAAATTCGCGCACGGTGCATTTCTATCTAATATATTCGGATTACAAAATAAAAAAAATCAAACCATTGATAAGGAAGGATTAGTAAAATTCATTAATATGATATTTTCAATTCGAAGAAACCATACAAATTTTTTTGTCGCTGCCGATTATTTTTTTTCTATAGAATACAATATGAAGCTTTGCTTCAATATCATTGATTTTCCTCCGTCACATTAATGTTTTTATTTTCGGATAAAATGTCCTCTGGTGTTTTCTTCCTATATTTTTATGGTTTATCGTAAACTAACGATATTTTCTATTTCATTTTTAAGAGCTGAAAATTCATTTCTGGTTAGCGTTCTAACATCACACTGTTTAATCCACATCTCATTGAATATTAATGCGGTCATATATCGATCACTACTTAACTTTATTTATTTAAGGAAAACCTAGCAACAAGAGAACTTTTATGCTTTATTAATTGAACAACAATTTAAATAAAATAATTGCTATTATATGTAAATTCTAAATGTCGATAAAAAAAAGTATTTGGAAAGCTCCGATTTAAAGGTGCTATGTATTGTTCACATTTGTTCGGGTGGAATAGGAAGATTGTTGCAAAGACGAACTGTAGTAACGAAGAATTGTCTTCCACATCATAAGAACTTTAAGCTCGTCATGGCTCTACGTATTACTGAAGAACAATAATAGACAATATTTTCAAGGACTGTAACGGTTATAAGTGTTTATCGAAAAAGTTGTTTTTTTATCGTTTAAACAATTATTTTTCAACGTAAAAACTGAAGTCGATAAACTCAGAGAGTTTTGAATCTTTCGAATTTCTTCGCTGAAATCCTGATCATTAACAATTTGTAAAAGCAGTGTAATAACTATCATGGAAACATGTTTTTTTTTTTGCAAACCCAAGTGTAAATAGAATTCAAGTTACGCTATGCGTTCAAAAATGTTTCCCAGTGAAAATTAAATGCCTTCGTTAAAATAAAAAAAAAAACAAGATTAGTACAATCTTTATATGAAATAGAACTAACCCCCATTTTCAGTGAAGCTTTCCGTTTAGTGCTACGTTTGCTAACGGAACCTTTTCAGCTGTGATATCTACAATTATCTGTCATCTTTGCATATATGCATGTGCCAGTTAAGAAACTTAAACTGCTGAAAAATTTTTCAGTTAAAGCGTTAACCGGAAAAAAAGATATTTCAATTTTTGCGTTTCTGTTAACTGGCCCAGTTAAATGCCCTAAGAACTTCGATTCCTTTTTTCAGCCGCTGCATTAATGTGATCACTCCGTGTTAGTTTGTTTGTTGAAAGTGTTTTATTCCTAGATTTAAAGATGAATTTAAATTATCTTTACCTTGCATCGAGGTGAAGCCCTTTTCTTTTCCTTGGCACATTATGACCGAATTCACATAAAACTTAAAGGGTGATAACGGTCAAAAATTTGGTCAATATAACTATGACGTATTTCCTTTCATTTTGCATTTTAAAAAACCTGAACACCTCATTTTGAAGGTGTGTGTGTGTGTAGAATGTTTGGTCTATTTGATTTTGGAATTCACTTTCTTCAATTGTCAAAATGCGTTCCAAGCATAGAAGAGGCAGCGTATAAAAATTTTTTGCTCGCGCAGCATCGCGAAATCCGAAGCCTACTCGCGGGGCCCGCCAGCCGGCGCAAGCTGGCATAACATCGCCAAAAAAGTTGCCAAATCATCCAATTATAAATGTAATTAAAGTGTTTGGGGAAACGTTTGTCGACCAAGCCAGGAAGTTCTGGATCGGGCGGGGGAAAATCGAAACCCGAAGCCGCTGAGACGACAAAGAAGAGTTGTCGTAAGTTCTCAAGCGAAACCCTAAACCTCTCTCTCCGAGATCCGGCAAATAAGCTAGGTGTATTCGTCTACAAAAACGTAGCCATCGACAAAAACGAGCCGGAACTATAGACCTACAAGAAGGTAGTGACTCCAAATCGCGATGAAAAACAAAAAACGAACGGCCAAGCGCGTTCCGGAGGCTGTACACCGACGATGCCTGACGAAGTTTGACTGCGTGGGTTAATGGACGACGGAAACCTATCGTCAAAAAGCCGACTACGAGCAGCTTCCGGGACAAGGAGTTTTTATACGGAAAAGGAAGGAAAGGTAAGCAGGAAATATTTTCAAGCCATAAAAATGTCAAGTTCGCAAGAAAAATATCTGGTTCTTGGCGCCAAGCGCCATCTGTATCCTGTGGCTTTGCAAACAGCTTTTCCCATAGCTTCCGAGGACTGTCCAACGAGCAAGAAATTTACATGAAAGAGTGTTTGACAATAAACGTCTGCTGCTGTTGCCTGAAGAAACACGTGTGTTACGTACTATGTTTTGGCCGAGGATTTGGCATCTTGCCCATTACGGTAGAAAGGCCATGGAGTGTACGCCGCGAACACGTCCAGGTGGCTTTCCAAGACAAGAGAACCGTCCAACACGCAGAAGCTCTCCGCCAATTGACGAAATACTGGGCTATTGTCAACGCGGGAACCTAAAAAGAAGACCAAAGAAACAACTGCTAAGTGACGAGCAGCAGTTCAAGGCAAACTGGCTTTTGCGGCGGAAGAAGGTGGATCAAATCCTGATGGCAGTGTCAGCGTGAGGCCCCGGCAAGTTTCGGATTTGGAAACGAAAGCCTAATGAATATTTTTCCTGAATTATACTAAATTGAAACCCTGAAAAAGAAATTAATTTGAGTTTTTTTTATAAAAAATTTCACCGGATTTACACGCGTTTGTCACCCATGACCGAATTTTGACCGTAGCACGCCGTTTATAAAAAATTTTGTTGAAAACCTTTTTGCAATTCACAGTTTTTTTCTTATCTTTTATCGCTTCAAGATTGTCATATAAATAGCAAAGTCCAAAGTCAGAACGTATTTTTGTGTACGTGTGAAGACATAATTTACACAGGTATATAGGATTAAAAACAATTCTTGATGAAGTT
>PGFW01068759.1:0-18773 GCA_003123925.1 Haematobia irritans | reverse complement strand
GCAGGTGTAATTTTACGTTACGGCACGCCAAAGAGCTTCGGAAACCATAAAGTACTCGGAATAATGTGTGCTTCGCCAAGAGCTAATCTAATCGCTGAAGAGTAAATGATTGAGTAGCCCACAAAGAGCGTAACTTCGAGTAACCCTGGCCAACAGCTACGTTTATATGGTTCGGTCCAAGTCAAATTGATGTTAAAAATTAAAACAAATGTTTTTAGCATGAGGGTACAATAACTATTTTTTCGTCATTTATTGCAATAGTCCACGATCACAAGAGAACGAGACATCATTTTCGTAATAATTAAACATTTTGATTTAAAGGCGATTTAGGCATAACCCATTTGCATCCGCCCCATCTAAATATACTCGAAAGAGTCCTTATTCACTAATCTATACTGTCTTCAATTTTATTCCTTGGGCAACTAATGTACACTTGTACATATACATATGGATCTTACAGGTCGATTAAATACAGGAGGTAGATCATTACTGTATAGAGAAAAAAGCAGGAGGCCCAGAATGGATCCCTCTTTCCACAGGGGTAGTGGACTAGATACAGAAAAATTTGAACACATTTTTACACGATTTGAGGTATGATAGAAATTAGGACGGACGGCGAGGGAAGAAAATAAAAAAAACTCGCCAGCTTTGCTCCTACATATTATGCCCTACAGTGTCAAAAGCTTGGAATGGTCAAGAAGAACCAGAAGCTAACTTCCGTCATTCTCTAGGCTACATCGAATATTTTTGTGACTTCCACCAAAGCACTGGATACAAGACCGCCAAATTAGCTAGCAATTTCACCCACAATATGATTAACAACTACACAAAGAAAGATCTGAAGAACCTAATACATCCACAACTAAAGAAGAAACCCAAATTGGGTGCAAATTCGTATTTAAAGTCAATCAATCCCAATTTTCTAGACAACAACAAAAAAACCTCACCAGATTACGATTGGGTCATTCCAAGCTAACTCGCGAACACATCATAAAAAATCAGCAGCCCCCGCTTGCCAAAACTGTAATAACCCACTAAACATGAACCATCTACTATCCTGCTTCAACAACCATAACAACTCAAAATCGCTTACAGCGTCCATTCTGGAAATTGACTACTTCCAACTGAAATCACAACATACCAGCTAAATTATTAACGATTTAAAATTTTTCTTGTAAACATTAAACAATTATTAGATATTATAGGGCTGAAGGTCCTGGCAACCAGTCCTAATGTTATTTTTTATATTTTTTTTTTTGTAATAATTTACACTAAAGTAAATAAATAAGTAAATAAAAAACTGATAACAACTATAGGTCGGACCGGAAACCTGATTGCTTCTCAAACAATAAATTATTCTATATTAAAAGAAGTTTCCGAACTGCTCTCGTAAATTCTCATTGGCGGGAGAAAGAATGTAATTTTTTTGATTGTCTACATTTAATTTCCAAAAGAAATTTTAAGAATGTTTTCAATAACAATTAGTTCATGTTTCAGTGTTTTTCTTTCTAGTTTGATTATGTAATGAATCCCATTTCTTATTTTATTTCATTGAAAATAAAAAACCTTAGATAGTTTAGTTTGGCGAGGTAGATTTAATTTTGCAAAAATAATGTTCGATAATGTCGAATTTGTCCGATTTCGGATTTTTCTTATCCTGTTCTTTTCTTTCTTTTTACCAATGTCACATAAAAGAAGAGAATGAAATCACTGCGGTCGCCTAGGGGAAATTAACTAGGATCAATACAAATGATGTCATTGATGGTTAAGAGAAATTACCAATTACAATCGAAAGTATTGTTGATAGAAAAATAATTGGAGAACGGAGTATAGGGAGGGTTTTTTAACATCAACATTTATGCATGAAATATAATTTTTTTTATTTTGTTACTACGTACTTGGCTTTAAACACCCAAAGAACATAAAGTGCATTCTGATGTATCCAAATATTTACAGCATATACGCTGCCTGAGCCAATTGTTGAATATTTGTCAACTTGGACGGGGCAGATCAATTTAGCCGACGTTAGGAGCCGTTGAATTTCAAGTCTATGCTGAAGTTCCACAAATTTACAAAATAGCTGATTATATGCACGTCGAACACCATTTAAAATCACTTAAAAGTGACGATATCAAAATTTTGTTAAAGACAAAATTTCAAATATCTACAGAGCGGTTCACGAATTTTCAGCGATAACGACAGTAACTGGAAATGAACTAAAGTCGTTGGTTCCACGGGATTTAAATATATAAAAGTCAAACAAAAAACTACAAAGTGATTTCGCGAAATATCGCTACATGACGCACAAACGTTTAAAATAATAACCACCAACGCAGAGCATACGACTGGGAAGAATGGCAATAATAACAAAAAGTGTTAATTTTGGGATGAAGCGTTCGCTTGTCCGGTAAGAAATATTTTATATTTTCAATTCACCTCTATTCATTAGTTGGGTTCAGTTCAGTTCAATTTCATTCATTCATTTATATCTCAGTATCGTTTAAACAGCGAGTATGTGTACTATATATTTGCTAATTTATTACACGTTAACAGAGAAGCTTCTCATTTGTCGCAAAGTAGATCATTTCATTCTAAGTTTCACATTCTGTCCCATCGTCGCACGATGGGTTGATGTTGAATAATTAAAATTAACAATTTTATATTAACAACTATCATCAATCTCAAACAATCATAGAAAAAAAAACTCTACTAATAATTTTGATTCAGGCTTTATAAAATGCGGAGTTTTTATCGTTTGACGAGTGTAAGCAAAAATAAAATATTTCCATTCATTTGGTAGGGCCGAATCTTATGTACCCACCACTATGATATGTATACAATATTATGTGGCTGTAAGAGTGTGGATAAAAGCGTCACGTGCCGAAAGGATCCAATAAAAATGAATTTATTGCAGTGGGTATATCTAATACACACCGATATAGATCAGCCTTTGGTGAAAGCTATGAGAATTGCATGATATGGACCAAAAATCGGGTGCCATTAGCGTTTCTAGAAATTTTAGCTGGGGGGCTTTAGCCCCCCCCCCCCTATCTATGATAAAGTAATGTAATACAATGGAAAATTGTAAATGGTTTCAAATCTTGGGGGGGGGGGTGTAAACATTTTCTGGAGGGGTCTAAGCCCTCCCCCAGAGGCCTTTCTACGCTTATGAAACATTCAGAAGTAAAATTAAGGAATCGATCTACACCCTACGGGACATTGCACTCAAAAAACAGTGACTCCACCAGGAAGGAAATTTTTGGTTAATTTTAGAAAAATTAGTTTAATTTTAGAAAATTTTAACTAAAATGTATTACAAACGCAGCTGTCATGCCGATATCACAAAAATAAGTAAAAATTTTTCGTCCAATTTAAGAAAATTTATTAGACAAAATATTTTTTTTTCACTTGGAAAAGAAAATTTCTTAGTGTGAATGAAAAAATTGGAGTTAAAAATTGCAAAAACGTCTTTAGTGCCATACGAAGTTCAAGATGGGTGCATTATTGGTAAAATTTACAAATTTTAAGAAATTCTGAACTATTTTGTGGGAGACACGAATTTAGGAAGTCTTTGTGCTTCATTTGGGTGTAATTTTTTTTTTTTTAATTAATTTAACTAACGTATGCGAAAAAATTACTAAAGGTAAGAAAACTTTCTCAAAACATGATGATTCCATGAACTAAAATAGAGTTAAATTGGCTTTAGTGAAATATAGGGTTCACTTTTTTTTGAGTGTGAGGAACTGGTATTATTAAGTTATTGAAAAGCCAGCTATACATATTTCATCGCAGGCTAAAGCGAATTTCCATAGTTGTAAGTAACATTAAAAATGGAAAAAAGAAAAATTCGCATTTGTATTTTAAGGACATGAAATCTTTGGCCTCACCACAATATCACTAGTTTACAAAAAAAAAATCATGTACACTTGATGAAAATCAACTTTTCTTATGTATTTTGAGCTGCTGATTTCGAAAAGAGATAATTAGAAAAAATTATGGAACAGTTTTTGGAGACATCGCCGTTTTTTTGTAATGTTCCGCTCTTTTTTCACAAACACAACTATATCTCGAGTTAGAAATGTCCGACTATAACGTTGTTGGTACTTAAATGAAAGGTAATAAGTTGGATCTGTGATAAGTTAAGTGATTCAAAAAATATCAATGCGAAAAGTTAAAATTTTCAAAAAAATCGTATTTTACAATGGACCTTTTCCGCCAGAAAAGTATAAACCATTGTAATTTTTTTTCTCTTCATGTCGCGTGATAGCATACTCTAACGTAAGTAATAAGAACCAAGTAGAGAAACACGACCGAAAAATAGACAATGTTATAAGCCATCTATTACCGTCTTGCATTTAATGCCGCATGCAAGCTCAAATACATAAGAAAAGTTGATTTTCATCAAGTGTACATTTTGAGTGTAAACTAGTGTATTTTGTTCGGTGTGAAATGTATGAATTAATCATAGAACAGGAGTCGTTCTATGATGAATTCAAACGTTCTTCCTATTCTTTTTGTATTGTGAATATCTTTTCGAAGTGTGCGAACAAAAGTGCGTCAACAAACTAGAATGTTTAATTTAAATAAAGTTTCGTTTACATCGGTTTTCTTGGCGCCCAAAACTATGCTCTGACAGAAATATTAACTGTTGTGACTTTTGTATGATGATGGCTTACGAAGCCGCTCAAAAAAAATCGCCTTGTGTAGACATAACGACCGCAACAGCAGCATTTTGGCTTCAAGCTGAATAGTATGTTTTCAGAATTGGGGACCAAGACAAAGTATTGTTTGATATTGTTTCAAACATATTGTGTTTCACCCTAGGCCGCAAACACTGTAGAGAAAAATTTAACTGAAAATTTTCTGTTGTATGTGGATAATATTTAGGTAAGTCGGCGCGTGAGGCGCGCACACTGTGGAACGAGTATTAATAAGTTAGTGCATATGTTTGCAAACATGCCAGAAGAAGACGAAAGAATAGCGGCATGGTGTCTTTAACGCAGTATTGGTTCAGGGTCGGGGCGCCGATGCTAGGACCATGGTCCGGTCGGCTGTCTGTTAAATGGCGCCGAGTAAAAAGTTGAGCAGAGTCTAATTTGAATATGAATTAAGAGGTATGAGAGTAGGATCCGGAAAAAATGGGTAAGATCTAATCATGATCTGAATTACTATGGGAAATGAGATCTGATCAGATCTCAAAATTGGCCCAGGTGTCTGATATGTCATTAGAGTAGTTATCTATATGCTGATCCCTATATGGTTAATAGAATCTGGTGTCAGATTCTCCGTAGTAAGTACGGCAGGAATTACATATAATTATATCGTAATTCTAGTATCATCATATTCTGGGTGTATCTGCCTAGAGTCTGAAGGCGTGCCAATTTTGAGACTATGATTATATCTTATTTAGGATCCGACCAATTTTTACACGGGTGGTCACTAAATTCACTGGTACGAAAGAAAAAATGTAAATCGGTGCCTATCGCCAGTGTAGGATGTAGCTGTCTGAAGGAACATGTCTATACTTAACACTATAAAAATACTTTGTTTCCGCTGTAAAAAGTAAAAAAGATTGAATGGTAATGATTTTCCCGACCATTATAATGGACTCTAAGTTCTATCATTTAAATGACAAGGCATGTTTGGGTATTGGAGACCATTCAAAATAGCTTATTGCCACCATATCCATTTTCTGCCGCTAGAAAACTATTTTTAACAAGACAAAATACAGATGGCTTTCGCGGGCAATTACATGGCTCTAGGATTAACAGTTAAATGGATGCTTGCACACGATTTCACAAAAGCATTTTGTTTCCTGTGGCGTGTGGGTGAGTGTCCGTGCGATTTTGTGTAAGGCGTAAGCAAATATTTAAGGGAATTATAAGCTTCAAGATTTACATCTGGCCTGGACCTGGAAAACGTTAGCTAAGCAGTCTGGCTAAATGTATTTTGGAACAATCTGGTTGGTTCACAGAAGAAAACTAATCGGAGAAGGCTTCAGCGGTTTAAAACTAGAAAGTCCCATATGTATAGGTACTTTTTTAGTGTAATGTGGTATCACAACGGACTGAATACGTTGCCAGAGTGAGCCTAATTCTTAATATCGGGCTACCGACTTTAAACGCTAAACTTGTTAAACATATATAAATGTTAATTTTAGAGTAAACATATAATGGTATCTATTGGTTGGATTTGCATATTTATATGAGCAGAGTCACGATGGATTCAGACCGATGGGTTGTAACGAAAAGATACTCAATAATAGTTACATTCACATGAGAGTAGACTCAAGAAGAGCAAGTCAATTTCTGTGAATGCTAGTAATAGTTGGGCAAAACTCCGGCTTTTTTAATGTACGAGATGTTTTTTATGGGGGCTCATTTGGCTTGATGGCATGTAACAAGGCTTGGCAAGAAAGAAAATGCTTCGTCAAATTTTTTGAATTGGAAATATTGAACCAGAGCCGTTTGCAAAGAAAACTGCGCATGCATTTCCAAAAAAACCTGTGCTTTTGTGTGCCTTTTGTAAGCAGCATGTGGAAGTCATGGGGACATCGTGTTTTGTTAAAAGTCTGTTGGAACCATCTGTTTCTGGTTCGTGAGAGCAACGGAGCGCTGACGCGATGCCTAAGACAAAATTTTAGTGTTGCAAAGGAAGGAAATAATTTAACATTGGTTTGGCAGTTATGGCGCAGCACACACAGCTAACTGCGCTTTTGGCGCAATTCTTGGAGGAAAACCTTGTGATGTATATCACTGAATCTTCAGAGGTAAAATGAAATGGCGCGTAAGTGACAAGATCATATTTGCAGCTTTAAGACTACTTTGGCAGTGACAAATCTAGTCTACAGAATGGCTCATGACTATCCAGGTGTTAGGAAGACAAGATTACGAAGACAAGATTGGCTATCGCCAAATCGAAGATGGCAATTCCCATAGGTGCTTCATACTGCACCAAGAGCATGCGCGCGTAACATTTTATGTTATTATACTCAAAGTAGATGCCTCCTCTAACGTTTTGTAAAGTTGAAGATCTTCTGAGAATTTGCAAACTTTTATACAAGACGTTTTTTTTTTTTAGCACGCGGTAATGTTATTTCGAAAAAGATGTAATGAATGTGAGCTGCTACCATAATCACCTTTAGTCATGTTCCGTTTATTTTATTGAGAGTCGAGCAATCGGAAACGGGGTTCTTGACTGAAAATTCAATCATAACACAGCACTAGAATCAGAGAGCATTTTCGGAATGCATAAGTTTTCGGAAACTGTCTAATGCGATTTAGCTATTTGGTAATGCTGGATGAATAAAAGGTTAAAAATTATAGTTAAGTTAAAACCTTAAATTGAAGAAATTGCGTGTTCGGCCAGCAAGGGATAGACTTTGAACCAACCAGCCTTTTTGCCTTAGCAAGCAGAATAAGTTATGTGACATGTTTGTAATAAAATTTGGCGAGCATTCTTGGCTCTCGCTAAAAGGAGGGCTAACGAGAAACAAATATTAAGAAAAGAAATTAAAAATCATTGTTTGCAGTTTAGCGAGACTAATGGCAAAATGTTTATACTACATTATTACTAAATCGCCTAGGGGTAAATCGAATTAGATTATTCGTAATATCAATTAAGCCTTAGTGGAAATCTGAAATGTCCCTAAATAGATTAAGTTATGTATAGTTATACGAACTGTTCTGTAGATTTATTCATTCGAAAATTGTCAACTTTATCAAACGATGTGTTTTGTACAAGCACAGCGTGGGTTATGTGTTTGGCCTTAATATAGAAGTAATCGGATTTTTTAGGCAGAAAGCTGAGTAATTTTGTTTATCACAGACTGTTCGTCGTGACTATAAATTAAAATGAATCAATTTCTGTAAGTTCATTTGTAACATTTAAGGTATGGATTATAACTATATTGGATATAAGGCGCTTACAAAATTTGTCTGAGAGATTGACGATATGAGGAATGCTAACACTGCTCCCGTGGTTCAACAAATTATCTTTGAATATTTTTTCGGCCGCTGAATATCAATCAATAACTGGTAAACGGAATCAATGCAGTGCTATACAGTACGTACCAATGTTGTGTTAGGCTTCAGCACTATAAAAAAGTACGATTTTCCGTCCAGGCTCAAAAGGTGATTTATCACTATTTAGATAAAATAAATTGAATTTTCAGGTTTACAGTGGTTCAAACGTCATTGGTGCCCCCCTAAGAAGACTTGGGTTTGTTTTCAAAATATTTGATTCAAGTTAAATCTCGAACCATCACTGAGCCAAGCTTTAAACATCTAACCTGATAAATAGTTTCTAAGGGTTCATAGGGTATTGTAGACGTGCCAAAGTTTGATTGGATCAAGTAAAGCGACTAAATCAATAATGGGTGTCCAAGTCGTACTAATGTGATTTAGCCATTGTTAAAACACTCTTTGTGCGGCTGGTGCCGCTTGTCTGGATGAAAAATTATTTTTTTGCTGTTGTGAACTCAGGAACGTTTTTCTCTGAATTTGGTGACATTTAATTGATCCCAAAAGATGTGGCAATAGTACTTCTGAATTTAATTGTTTTAGTAGAACCCTTCTTTGCAGATAGTCCAAATCAATAAAATACTTTTCGAAGTTCCAAAAAACTCAGCGGTTGCCATAACCTTACACAGCCGATTGTAATTGGTTTTTGCGTTCTTTGGCACTTCCTCCAGCTTTCAGTCCATTGTTTGGATTGAAATTCTTTTGTCTCATGAGTATATGTGGTGACCAGATGTCTCATGCAACAAGTTAATGAAACGTAACGCGCCTTTAAAATCCCATTGTTATGCTTCGGCTTACAAACAATACCAAACAAGCTGTGAGAAAGTGTTCATTCTTATGCGTTGTTTGATCGACTGTTAACAAATACGAGCCCTGCACACGATCTTTGGCAGAGAAGCTTTTCATACTGTAGTTCTTATGCAGAAGATTAAATTGGACTCGAATCATTTGAGTTATGCCCATGAATATCTGAGCAATTTCACGCCGCGCACACAATTTTCCTATTCTTGTTTGTTTGTTGGACCGGTACCACGTACCGTGGTTCATCTTCATGCTGGTGTGCGACCAACGTTTAAAAATTCAGCACCCCAGATTTTTTACTGTTGCATATGAAAGAGCAACGTTTCACCTAAAACAGCTTCACCCATGTCATTTATGAGATTTCCTTGCCCCGATGAAACCTTTTTTATGTAAATTTATGACAGCACTGCATTTCTAATTTTTCCATTGGTAAAAAAATTGCGGATGCGTCTGTTTTGAAAAGCCAGACTCGTTTTCCTGATGTGAAGGGAGGTTGCGCCAGATCGAAAAACAGAAATTTAACTATGTTGTTCGATAAAAGAGGAGTAAGTTTCCAAAACACGTTAACGTTTGTTTCTGTGTTTAGCTCTATGAGAAGTTTGTCCGAACTGCCCTCGGTTTTAACAGAAAAAAGATGCGTAGAGAATAAAGAAATTTCGGTGAAGTGAGAAAGAATGGTGAGGGAAATTGCTATTTGGGGCCAGAAATATTTTAGATTTTGAGCACAATTCTCTTTGGGGAGGGAAAATTATTCCAAGCATATAATATATTTTGGACTCAAAATGCCCTCCAAACATTAATATGTTCACAATAAACAAACATAATACTATGTTTCGGGTCAAATATCCTGATAATAATATGTGCTCGTCCCTGCAAAATATGTTGGAACATTTTGTTAGAGAAGCCATTTTTTTGAAGGGTGTAGCGACGCATGCTATGGACGAAAATACGGAAACCCATAATTTTCAGGATATATGTTGCGAATTTATTATTAAAGCCTAGCGAATTCCATAAATGTGCAGAATAATGTGGTAGCAGCCTTAATTGTCGGATACAAGATATAATTTGCGAATTTATTATTAAGCACCGGAATTCATGAAAATGTGCAGGTAATGTGGTACACCGCTTAAGTCGATTTAAAAAAAAATGCTAAACATAATATATCGCAAATTTGGTAATAATATTGTTTATAACTGTGTCAGTTATTTTACATCCGAAAATCAATAGATAATTGATAAATTAACCTTCAAACAAAACGAAATGATTAGGAACCACAAAAAAATAGTTCGAAGGGCACAGGGTGAAACTGTGATTTTTTTTCAACTAGTAACGAAGAAAACAATTGCAAAATCAAATACTGATTTTTGATTGGCTTCGATTTTCAGAACAGCCACCGATATACTCTTAGCTTGCATTTAGTTATTCTGTATGTTTGTTTAGAGATAGAGAAAAAAGCTACCTGTAGCCACAATTTTGCTGGCACCTTAAACTACTACGTGTTCTTAGCCAAAAGCAATTTCCCGTTACAGCGAAAGCAAATGGTAACGAATGTTTTAAGTTTAAAATTTCGTTTGGGAAGGAACGAATTATTTTGGTTTTTTGCGTACGCAAAAGGGAGCTACTCGAATATAGCTGAAGTATAGCTGATGTTATGTAACCATCATCATTTCTTCCCAATGTGCTTACCGGAGCACAATGACTTCGTTCGACCATTACTAAGTTTGTACGCGAGCAATTTGGGGAATGTGACTTAGATTCGTGATCAGATTGCAAACCGTACTAAAGCTGATTGGATTCGCTACTTCGATGTTATTGTTTTTGTTTTAATGAGAAGTGTCATCATCGAGACGCTCTGGCGCCTTTGAAAATACCCATGCACTCATTTTTCGTATAATCATGGACATTATTCGCTGATTGCTTGAATGGCAAACATGTGATGTGTGAGTGTAGTGTGGTGCCAGGAGGGCAACCCTAGTTACTAAGGTTTGAACATTTTAAAGTGATATTGTGGCAACGCTGAACACGGTATCATCCTGGGCATCTCATGAAAGTTTCACAGCCCTAAAAATGAAATATTTGGATGACAGTGTAAAAATAGGATTTTTTTTATATCCACAATGTCCACATATTAAAACACTTTGCAATCAACATATACCCAACAAAAACTTATTGGATATTCTGAATAATTTGTACTTAGGTTGTAATAAGACGGAAATCGTAAACTTCATTAAAAAAAACAGCCTTTTACATTCAATATAACTTAAAAAGACCACGAGGTACTTATCTAATTCAACATTTCTTTTTAAGTTCCTAACAAGCTTAAGACCATAAGCCAGGTTGGCTGATAAGTTCCGGCGGTCTAGATCAAGAAAAACACATTTTTTTTGCTCGAAAATCCGTTTTTATTCATTCAACAGTAGTTTCCCTTCAAGAGCGATACAACGATTATACGCCCTTCCACCTTTTTGATACCAATGTTTGGTAGTACTCCTTCGGTTTTGCCTTCAAAGCTAGGCCTCAGTTTCGTGCGATCACCTCTTCATTGGCAGCCACATTTTTTCCCTGCGAGCATCCTTTTGAGGTCTGAGAAGCCAAGAAAAAGGTCCGCTTGAGGCCAGATTCTGGAGAATACGGTGGAGTGGGAAGCAATTCGAACCCAAGCCCGATGAATTTTTGCCATCGTTCTGCAATGACTTGCGTTGTCTTTGGTGGAACAACAACTTTTTTCTTACTTCATATGGGGCGTTTTGCCAGGCGATTTTTCGACCTTCAAACGCTCCAATAACGGCCATATATAGTCACTGTTGATGGTTTTTTCCCTTCCTTCAAGATAAATCGATAATAATTTTATTCATGCGCAATCCCAAAAAAACAGAGGGCCATTACTTTAACCAGCGACTTTTGAGTCTTTCAACCGCTTCGGAGACGGTTGCACCGGTCGCTGTCCACGTCAGCCGTCTGCCGGATTTGGACTCAGGAAGTGTAAGTGATGCAGGCCATGTTTCAATACATTGTCACATATCGACGGGCAAAACTCGGGTGTATTACGAGTTAAAAGTTGCAAAACACCCGCTCAGAATCATCAAGCCGTTGTTGTTTTTGGTCAAATGTAGCTCGCGTCGCACCGCCATTTTATGCACAGAGCTTTCGCACATATCCAAATATTGATGAACGATTATGACCAACTACGTTCCTATTGATATCTTAAGGACGTCGGCTATCTCGATTCAATCTATCATTTTAAGCGGTCATTCAATAATCATGTTTGTGGATTTTTTTTGATGTTTTCGTCGGTAAAGCCACCTCTTTCGGGCGTCTCCGTGCTGCATTGTCACACGCTTGAGATTTTGCAATCCAATGCAGTCAATTATTGTTGATTTCCCTGGGGCAGAGTCCGAAACTCATTATCAAGGCAATTTTTGGCTTCACCGTATTTTTTTCCCTTCAGAAACAGGTATTTTATCAAATACACGAAATTCTTTTTTTCCACTTTTTTTTCACATAACAAAAGTTGCTTTTCAGGCAAAAGACGCTTCTATCTCACATACTAATTGACTTACAGCCGTCAAATTTTGACAGCGAGATCATTTGAAGGTTGTACTATAATAAAAGTAATATGCATATTAATACTAGCGACGCCATCTATGTGTCAGACCGGGGACCTTAATAAGCCAACCTGTTAGCGAGTCCAAAGCTTACAATTCTATTTATATTTTATTGACAATAACTAATCTTGAAATTTTTGTTAAAACATTAACCAAGAATCTTTCTTCCTGGTGTGCAATGCCGAATAGCCTTTTGAAACATTGTGAAAATATTGGAATACACCTAGTCCTCGCTTTGCGTTGTTTCGAAGATGCGTCGCTGCTGAATTAGTACTTGTTTTCACTTTGCGTCGTTAGATTTTCAAAGTTGCGTTGTTTGGTTTTTTATACATATTTTTCGCAAAAGTGGCAATCCTTTTGTTTATTTCATCTGCGTCATGCATATTCATAACTTCTGGATTTCCCTTCTTTTTAAAAAAACGACTCATTTTTTAATACAATACACCTTTTGTTTTGGCTTATTTTTAGTTCATTTCAATTTTTTTTAACTCTCATGAAAGTGTTCTGTTAAGGCGTTTCAAATAATACATTTTTAATAAAAGTTTTCGGGTTGATTAGAAAAAGGTAAATAATTTTTAAATTAAATGCATGAGAGAGCATATTTTTGTTTTTTTTGCTATATTCCAAGTGTAAATTTAGTCTAATGGGTGGAAAGGCGGCTGCCTGGTAAAAATTAATAAAATAAAAAATGCTATCATGCTTGGAGACAAAACTAGATATTTTGCGTCGATTTGATAAAGGATAGAAGGCTGTAGATATAGCAAATGCTGTTGGTATAGCTGCAACAACTATCAGAATCATTAGAGATCGCGATGTAGATAAAATAAGAGATGCTGCAAAATCTGCGACCGCATTAGATGCCAAAACGATGTCCCGATCAAGGAGTGCTTTGATTAATGGTGTCTTGCATGAATGGTGTTTGGCGCAAAAGGAGGAGAGTGATATAAATGAACTGCTATTCTCGCACAACGCAATGATTGTCTTAATGAAGATACTGTTGCAACTGGAACTTCAATTTTGCTAATGACGAGATGGCAGTGATTGTTTCAACAAACATCTGCTATAAGAACACAAAGTTTGAGCATGCAAACAAATTTCCAAGCGATGTGCTTTGATTGATGAAGGCTATGGACATTTTTATAAAAAAAACGAATCCTGAGCAGCGGAAGAGAGTCCTTAAAGTGCGCCCAAGGCGGTGAGCTCTGATATCAATTTGCTAGCAAGGAAACTGTTTTTACATTGAAAAAGAATGCAGTTCAGATAAACATTGGACAAATTTTTTTTGTGATAAGAGAACCGATTGTAACAGCCACTATACCTCATCAGACAGCGTTTAATTTTATTTTGTTTTTGGTTAATTAATTTGAATTTTTTATTTTGTTTTTAATTGCCACTTATAGTTATTTTGTTTTTTCTATAAATTAAATAAAGTTTACATTTTGTTTTGTTTTCTTAATTACTTTGGTCAATTTTTGTTTTTTTTTTGAAAAGAGTAGTACTTTCGTAATCCTGGAAGCCTATCTCCAATCTTTGCATGGTTTACCATGAAACTCATGAATTCTACTTTTGCGTCGTGTTTTTTTTTTTTTTTTTTGGAGACGTATATCTGCGACGTAAAGCGAGGTTAAGGTGTATATGAAAAAATTATCATTATTATATGTTTATTTTTAACCAAAGTTGTATGTGGCACATGCGTTTGTAAGAAATGGAGGGCAACAGCATTTGCAACTAAAGTTTTTAATTTTCTTAACCCTTAATGCACAATGTACTCTTTTAAGATACAACCAGAAAAATTCTTACGTCTCAAAATTTTGACCTAATTGTATTGATTTCAATCAAGCTTGTTTGAAATTTGTACTTCTGAGTAATCGGCAATCAAATTAAAAATCAAGTTTTGACCAAAAAAGTAAAAAAAACTACAAATTGGAAGTTAAATTATATTTAACAGAGATGAAAGTACACTGAAAAAACAGTGGACCCACCAGGAAGAAACATTTTGTTAATTTTAGAAAATTTAATATTTTTTTAGAAAATTTTAACGTAATGCAATATTATGCAAACGGTATGATGTCATAAAATTAACAAAATAAAGTAAATATTTTTGACAATTAAAGAAAATTTATTTAGACATAAATTAGATTTTTTTAAAGAAAATTTTGTAGTTTGAAGGAAAATATTGGAGTGGAAAATTGCAAGAATATCTTTAGTGTCATACGAAGTTCCAGATGGGTGAATTTGCAGAAAAATTTACAAATTTAAAGAAATAATCAACTATTTTGTGAGAAGTACGAATTTAGTAAATCTTTATGCTTCATTTTGTAATAATTTTTTCCGTTTTTTAGTTCATTTAACTAAAGTAAGCAAAAAATTATTAAAGGAAACTTTCCCCCAAACCTAATAATTCCATATAAAGTTAACTTGGCTTTAGTGAAATAGAGGGTTCACTTTTTTTTTAAGTGTAATGTTGGTTAAAAAGCTGTGTTGTGTAAACATATCTCTTTTCTCAATTCTCTACTAAAATCAAATTGTTTATTTGTAAATAAAACTCAGTTTAATTCGCACCGTATTTTTTAAGATACACGGACGAAAAAGACTGTTTTTCATATGTTAGGGTGTAGGTTAGGTTAGGTTAGGTGGCAGCACGATGTATCAGGCTCACTTAGACTATTCAGTCCATTGTGATACCACATTGGTGAAATTAGGGTGTTAGGATGTAAAAATTATATGTTTGGAACTCAAATTTTTTAACACAATATTTTTAAATGCAAGCTTATAATGTTCATAAACTAGCATAATATGTTTGGGACATATATGTTAATATGTTAGAACATATTATGTTTGGGACATAAAATGTTTGTAAATATAATAGCTTAGATAGCAAACATATTATTGAATTTAGAAATTAGTCTAATAAACAAGCATATAATGTTCCATAAACTAGCATAATAAGTTTGGGACATATATGTTAATATGTTAGAACATTTAATGTTTGGGATATAAAATGTTTTGTAAATATAATATGCTTAGATACAAACATATATTAATTTAGAAATAGTCTATAAACATATATGTGTTTAGAAAGATAGACCTAGAGTATGCTGGCAAGTTAAATAATTGGAAGTAACGGCAATTGGCGCACTTAAAAAATATATCCATCACAAAGAAAAATTTCATGTAATTTTTTTTTCTACCTGCAGTGTATACTCTAAGGTGCTTCAATCAAAATGTGTTTGGGGTATATGTTACAGAAGCGATTTGTTTTGAGGGTGTGCAATCACTATTTATACCCTAAACCACATAGTGGTCAGGGTATAATAAGTTTGATCGGCCAAAAAATGTGCCTACCAGAAATATTGATTTTAGACCCCATAAAAATATAGTACCGATGCGCTCCAGAATCAACCTCCTGAGTCGATCTAGCGCTTGTGTCCGTCGGCGTGCTGTCCATGTATTTGTTGTTTCACAGGATTCCGCGGTCGTCATTATTAACGATTTTGATGAATTTGGCCTAGGCAGAGAGTTGTTTGGGCACAAGGGACGAACGCTATTGAATTTGAAGAAAATCGGATCAAATTTTAATAGATATAGCTCCGCATATATATGTTATCCGCCCAATTTCGACAACATTGGGGTAACGTTGCGCGTTTTTCAACGCGATCGTCAAGCCAAATTTGCAAAAAAGGTAAATCTTTTTTCATCGCCCTTCAAGTTCATGCATTAATTTCATCAAATCGGTTTCAAGATTTAGATATAGCTACTCATATATATGATATGCCCGATTTCCCAAGATTTTGGACACAAAACCTTCAATTTATCAAACGCGAGTCTTACTCAAAGTTGCTAAATATAATCGTTTTATAGCACTAACTATATGTGGCAAACACAATCATCGAAATCGTCAAGATTTAGCTATACTCCCGCATATAATGTACCTCGCACGATTTTTCTAAAATTTGGCCATAAAACCCTGTATTTTATGCAACCGATCTTACGCCAAATTTGGCTAAATGTAGTCCTCTATAAGCAACTAAGCTATATGTGGGCGAAAAAATCATCGAATCGGTTCAGATTTAGATATAGCTCCCATATATGTTATTCACCGATTTTGAAAATTCGCCCCTAATACTTATGTTTGACCATACAGGCCTCATTTCTAACTGATCTTAGCCTCAAATCTTGCACAAGGTAACCTTTGTGGTATTAATCAAACCCGCAAAATATTATGCAAATTGGTTCAGAATTTAGATATAGCTTCCATATATATGCATCGCTCGATTTTCGCCAATTGGCCATAGTACTCTTTATTTATTAACCAATGTTAGCTCCAAATTTCAAAATTTTGATGTACTAGTCCGATTCGTACTTATAAGTACTGTGTAGGCTCTTACATAAGAATATTGTGCTCGATTTTTAGCTAAATTTGTATTTATTACTCACACTAAATTTAACGATTTTCTCTTTTTTAAAATAATGATTAGGTGCATACTAACTTCGTAGGCGCAATTATGCAACACAGCCAGTGTTGCTAGAAGTAGGGGAACATTTCAAATATATGTTTAGGGGTTATTCTAATATTTAGCGTCTTGTAGGGTACGCTAGGCCACAATGTTAGGACATTTTCAACTCAAACACAATTTGTAATATATTTTTACATTTGGTGTGGCTCTAGACGGAGGAAATTAAAAAAAGAAAGCCGGAAGGCTTGATCTTTAACAATGTGTGGCATAACTTTATTCCTGTAGATAATTTTGTCAACATTTTATTTCTATTAGGAACATTTTGTCAAAATTGTATTTCTAAGGGAATTTTTTTCAAAATATTATTTCTATAAAAAATTTTCTCAAATTTATTAACTGTGGAATTTTTTTCTCAAAATTTTATTTCTATAGAATTAATTGTCAACATTTTATTTACTATAAGAAAAATTTCTCACAAAAATTTGTTTTATAGAAACTTTTTTCCCAAATTTTACTTTTATTAGAGATTCTAACAAAACAAGATTACTAATTTGGGTAGAATTCTACCAACTGTGGCTACCGTGGTGGCTAATAACAATTTATATTCTATAGTATATACGTTGCATATTCAATGTTTTAAGATAATAAAGTTACTTCAGAACCCATTTTTTGTTTTGTAAATTTTTTTAAATTTACTGAAAAAAAATACTCGTAGGGAAAATTGGTTTGAGAATGTATGGGAATGTAGGGAGGCTTGTTTTGATCCGCTTGTAGGGTAAACCGAACATTTTCCGTGGCAAATTGACTATCAGCTAAGTCAGATTGACACAAAGCAACCCATAGACATGTACCCCCTTAATTTTTTCTGTAATATGCAACTGCGGTTTATGCTCGGCCAGACGGTATATGTTTACCCCCACCAAATGGCTTATGAATTACTAATTCTGTAATGGTGGTTTTAGGGTATGATATAGTCGCCCCAGCCGCGACTTTCTAAGCTTTACTTTACTTTGTTTTTTCTAACTGTTTTTTTTTTTTTTTTTTTATGGAAAAATATATGGTTTTGGCAAGATGTTCTTTATTTACCATTTTACATATATATCCGCAGCAAAAAAAAAAGAAAAACATTGGAAGTTCTTTTAACAGAACACGACTTTAAAAGCACTTCCAAAAATGTCCTCCCAAAGATGTTCTTTATTAGAACAACTCAGGAAGTTCTTTTAATTAAATTTTTTATACTTCGTTTTTTCCAATAATTTTAATGGGTAACATGTAACTTTTCTTGTTGAAATAGATGAACACAGAGTATAAGAATTAAGCAAAATGACACAAATTAATCAAAACTTTTGTCGAAAAATGCTAAATATATATTAATACACGCCGCCACAGAAAAAAAGATGTTTGGACATGGTTGCCGCATCCATTTAATCTTATTTAGAGTAATCGTAAATGTGTCGCGAAAAACCATGTATTTTGTCTTGTAAAAATAATTTTTCGAAGCGGAGAAAAATATATGTTGGCAATAAGCATTTAAATTGGTTTTCTCAAGATGCCGCAAAAATGTTCTATTTATTTAAATGATAGAATTTGACAGCCATTATAGTGGTCATGAAAATCATGTACTGTGACCATTCAAGTTTTTTTTACTTTTTTGCAAGAGAAAAAAGTATTTTTATAGTTTCGTATAGACGATGTCTAGCAACATTACATGGCCATAAGACCATGTATTGTTTTCGTGAGCCATTTATTTTTTTAAATTGTTTTTTTGCAGCGACAAGAATTTTATAAAAACATTGAGGCGCAGGTACACACACGATTTTTCATTTTGCGGCGTGCAGTCGTGTGTTGTTTCTTGAATGGACGTAGAGATACGGAATTATTGTGTTTTG
>PGFW01068745.1:1452-20002 GCA_003123925.1 Haematobia irritans | reverse complement strand
GGATTTTCAGACATCGGTGTACAAAAGAAGGAAAGAAGTCGCTAATTCCGGAGTATCCGTTGGAACAAAATTTGGGTCGAACTAAACAATTGACAAACGTTCCAATCATGAATAGACTTGACTAACGAGCCACAAGTACGAAGTTTCAGTGAATGGGCCATAGAAAAGTGCCGAATAATCCGCTTTTTTATCGACAAAATTTGTGTTGCAGGCGATTTGAGCGCTGCATTTCTTGGTTGGAAATGGCTAACGTAAATAAAGCAAAATTGCCGCATTTGGAGTGGAGAGCAACCAGAAGGCCGTTTCAAGAATCTGCGCCATGCGATCCCAAAAATGCACTGTTTGGTGTGCGTTTGTACGCTGGTGTAAGTCATTGGGACCGTATTTTTTCAAAGATGCTGTGACGCAACGTGTTACGCGTGAATTGGGATCGCTATCGTTCGATCTAACACAAACTTTTTGTTGCCAAAAATGGAAGAAACTGAACTTTTGGTTGACATGTGGTCTTCAACAAGATGGCGCTACATGCAACGCAGCTCGCGTTCTATGCGCCACTTTTGGAGGGAAACTGCGGGGAGAACAATTCATCTCAGAAATGGACCGGTAAGATATAATGGCTCACCAAGACATGTCGATTTGAACGCCTTTAGACTATTTTTTTGGGGCCACGTCAAGTCTAAAGTCTACAGAAATGCCAGCAACTATCCAGCTTTTGAAGAACAACATTTCCGAAGAAATTCGGCTATTCGCGGCCGAAATAGCTCGAAAAAGTTGGCCCAAAATTGGACTTTCCGAATGGACCACCTAAGGACGCACCGCGGCTCAAACATTTAAATGAAATTATCTTCAAAAAGTAAATCGTCATGGGACCAACTCTAAACGTATTCAAATAAATAACCCGATGAGGATTTTGCAAATTTTACGGCTGCTTTTTTTTAAAAAAAAAAGTTATCACGGGAGCTCTTAACAAATCACCCTTTACTTTATGGGCTCTTAGAGCAACTGATTTCGGATGTGTGTACAAACGGGAATGACAAAGATGACAAAGTTAATATACCACCCATCCTATGGTGGAAGGTACACAAATAAATCAAAGATAAATATTTTTATATTGATAGTGCTTGCATCCGATATAGCCATCATTACCTTTATGAGGGAATCAGAGCCAATTCAATGGGTCAGAGCCTGCAATAGCCAAGTCAGCACAATAATTTTGCACCAAAAGAAAAAAAAATCACAAGAACTCTAAAACTGGGTCAAAAAGTGAAAATTTTTGTTGTTTTCCATCGAAGTATAACAACTGGGAAACTGAATTGAATACAAAAGCCAATAAAAAGCAGAACGCCATGTTAATATATAAGGCAAACATACAAATAATACTACGAACATATCAATAAAGTTCATAAAACATCTATAGACCCCCCCGCACACACACAAACTAACATTCATACTCACATCTCTCTCATAAACTCTGATAGAGACTCTCAAAAGGCAATTCTCAAACATGCGATTGTGGCACGTCATAAACAAACGATGTCGACTGAAAACGAATTGAATTCAATAAAATCGATTTTCAAAAGAGGGAGAGACAGAGAGAGAGTTTTTGTGTGTGTGTTTGTCTGTCTCTACTCAGTTCAATAAAAATGATTTCCTTGATAGCCTCTCACACAAAAAGGGGTGGAGAGTTAAATAGGTGGAAATATAACAACAATCATCAACCATCTTGAAACGAAAGTAGTCGTTTCCTCCCAAAAGGTTAAATGATTTGTTCCATTCACCAAAGATAACAACAACAACAACTGCTGGGTGATACCAATAAATTTGTAAAAATGGCAAAAAGAAAAACAAAAACAACACAGACTTACACAATCTCACAGAGAACATTTGAGTTTTCTTGACCTGCCATCAATAGCCTTTTCAGGATTTATGTGCCTCAAAATACTTTTTTTGTATAAGAGCTCACACATTGTAATGCGATTGATTGATGAGGGAGGGTTTTATAGGGGACAACATTTTCCTACATATTTTACTAGTTTTCTTTTACTAGGGTTTTATATTGGGCTAACGTTAGTAAAATCTTATAAGTGTGAAAATATTAAAAGTCGAATAAAGTAGACCAAACTAAGAATTGCTCTCGACTGGTTTTACAGGAAGCACTACTGAAGCGACAATGTTAGGGGAAGGATATTAGTCACTTCTCACTCCGCTCTGAGATTTATATAGTGATCGTAAGTTCGCATGAAGTTACCAACTGTGGAGAAGATTCAAAAGGTACAAGGGTTTTTTAGACCAAGACTATTTTCATACCAGGATGGGGCTGGGTTTGGGTTTTGATACTCAGCAAATACCTGCTGAATTTTCAGCTTTGTATGGAAAGTTCAAATCAATCAGTGCTACCTTTTGCGAGGAATTCACTGATTATTGAAATTCAATAAACCACTATATAAAACAAGAGAACACAAAAATGAGTTCAATCATCCGCAAACCCGTCCTTGTGCTTCAAACACAAGAACTTCAACAAAAATATGTTTACTAATATTTCTTCGCACAATATCGTTCGTTTACAAGAAGTCGTGATAAAAAACACAAAAAGTTCTTGCAGCTTGGCAAGCGAAGGAAAAAGCATCCACTTACTCTAGTGTTACGAAATTGCGCTGAATTTCAAAATCCATATTTTAAAAAATGTTTGTCGGGCGATTCAATAAAAAAGAAGTATTTAGTTTGTCTCCCGTATTTAACACGACTTTAGAGAAGTACGCACTGAATTACTGCGCAGAAACAGTAGTGCCTACAGTATGGACACTATATTATCAGTGGGTGCTTCCAATTTTATAATTATTTTTGCTGGTAAGAGGATCTCGATTTCCGTCATTTCTCATTTTGGAGAGTTTAAGAATGTATACTAAGCAGTATTCGAATGCATCAAAAAATATTACTACAAATTTTCAATTAAAGATATTTTGTTTCAATTAATTTTTTAATTAAAAAAATCTAAAAACCAAAAAAGCGTCCGTAAATTAAATTAGTTATGATGGGTATTAGTGACGGCCTATTACTGCATGTTCTCACATCAGACAATTCGTCAATTATGGTGAGAATTTTCTCTGTATCACTGAGTACTCTCCGCCACTTTTAAAAGTGGCGCAATCGGAACGCCTTTTGGCATTAATTTGAAACCACTTAGAGAAGCTTTAAAACACTTTTTTGTGTTTGTCGTAACTGGATATGAACCACTGACCCCTTTGTATGCCGAGCGGGACATGACAGAAACCATGAAGTTGGATTTCAATGACGATTCCATTAATTGTTGGCAATTCCGAATCACCATCTTCGACCGATATGGGTGGTCTTTCAATCGTTGTAAAAGCTAGTCAGGGTCATACTGTAATGTTCAAAAGTTTTCCGTCCTCAAAACACGTCTGTCCTTCGTTTGCTCTTAACTCAATCCCAGATAGAACCCTTAAATCTTAACGTAACCGGGCACTTTTATATTTTTTACGATGGCCATTTTTTCAGCCAACATTTTCATTGCTGACTCTGCCAACAATTCCTGTATCCGGTATTGTATTTATGTTAGCCTGTGCTTTAGGGGCCTGCAAAATCTGCTCTAGTCTTGGTATTCGGCCATGTTCTGGTCCACCACGTATGCACCAGTTCCGTCCTTTCCCCCATCTTCGATCCATCGATCATAAAACCGTATTTTCTATGATATCTGTTTCTTCAAGTTCCATATTCCAGGACTGTTTTGCTGAATTCCAGTACGTCCTACTGGCAATCATGACCAGACTCAGAGTAAAAGATTTTAGATTGCTTGATAAATTAATTTGGATCAATTAATTGCGTGTTTGATGTCAAAAATTTTTTCTGTGTGGTACTGTGATACCCTTTCCTTCTACCCTTTTTTTTTATTCTTGCAACTTCTGTGTTTTGACATTAAAATTCCTCATGTTGGCCTCCAAACTCTGTTTCCAAGATGGGCCAGGCCAGAATCACTCTCCACCGATAACGGGGGACGATATTTCATCTTGCCAAAACAGTACATGTTTCCAAAATCTTCACTCCCTTCTACTCTAATCACGCCCTACATACACGATAAACTATGACGCTGATCCTAATTGATACAGATGTAAGTCCAACTCTCTCATGATTCCCACGACCCTTCTGACTATCGTCCTATTCTCTCTCAGTAGTCCTTTAGTCCTTTTCTAATTTGGGTTACACTATAGTGTGTCTTAATTGTCATTTGATTTGTGAAAATGTTCACGTTGTTCGGTCTCGTCCGCCCTCTCATTTGTGTCCGATCAATCGGTGTAACAATCACAATGAACCTAATAGTCGAAGTGAGTCTGCATCAATTCGGGCCGCCACTTAAACCTAACAGTTATTCCGCTCTGGCAGCTGGTCTGAGGTCCCATTCTCCCAGAATTGAATTTCATCTTCACTTCAGGTTAACGATCACTGCACCACTTTGATTAAGAGAGAGATTGAAGGAGCAAACAATCCTGGGTATACTGAAGAAGATACACGCGAGACGAATTTTTTTCCTTTATAGACATTCGTAATCATTACGTTGTTAAGATCAATAAACAATATGCGTGGTTTTTCTTTTGACAACGCCCAATGGCGTTTAAATTTATCGTAAAATTTTAAAGTTTAATTCATAATACCGCTTTAAACCTTTTATACAGAAAATTATCTAATTATAAGTTTTGGGTTTTAAAAAACCATAATTAAGTTTGAAAAATGAATTTTTAATAATCATTTTCCCTGAATTTTCTTTTCCTAATGCGTAAAATTATTTACATATATTAAAAAAAAACTCAGCACTTATTGGCCATAAACAAGCTACATGATGGGAAACACTCATGGAAATCCATTAATTAATACACAGCATTTTACACATCCATTCTCACTCCTCTTTGAGAAGAGGAAAAAGAAAAATGTGATAAGGAAATTTTGATATTTTATTTTTGAAGAAAAAAAAAATGATCATAAAAATCCTTTTTGTTTGTAAGATTCTTAATTAGAAGAGTCGTAAATATACGTTCTTTGAACGGTAGGGAAAATGAAATGTACGGAACAATAGAACCTTAGTGAATTTTTAATGGAAAATAATGAGTTGTTAGGGTGTTTTTACCGCCATACAAATTAATCAAATTTAATAAATATCACTCAAATAAAGACCTATTTTTTGTTTTGCTTTAATCATAAGCCAAGCCATTTTCAAAGGGGCTTTAATGTGTTGAAATTTACATAAATTTCCAACGTTTTATTGCAAATAAATATTATGTATTTTATGGAAAGGTCAGAAATGTTGTATTGTTTTGAAGACCGTCTTTAGAGAGTCAGCAAATGAAGTAAATAACGATTTCCAATCCAACCATTAGCTTTAAAAAGACTTATTATGTTACTCTACAGTTTAGAATGAAATCTACACAATATTAAGAGAAGGTTCTCTGCTATAAATGTATGTTTCAAGTTGATATGGGTTCTTTTTAAGTTTAAGGATTTTAATTTCATCCCTAAATACACGCTTCCTAAATGTGCGCCTTTTGAAGACTTAAGGGTTAGGATTAGCCATAGTGGCAGGGCCATTATTTCGATCCACTTAGATAAATCAGTCCATTGTATCTACGCAAAATAAAAATTAGAAGGGAATATAGGTTAACTCCTCACTCATACAATGAGTGCTACTCGACATTTGTTTTACCTACAACAGCAGTTCTTTCTTAGTCGGTCCGAATATCGTCCCACGTTGACACCAACATTAGAGAAACTGTAAGACTTTTTATGGTGCTCGGTCGAAACTGGTTATTACCCAAGAGCCTTGGTATGCCAAGAGGGCCATGCTGACCATTGCACCACGGTAGCTCAGTAATTCATTGGATATTGTTCGCCTAGTCATTAGCCGGAGCAATAGGCTAGGTCAATCACGCACAGCTTTTGAAGCAATACTGGGACCATTGGCAAACTATAGAGATACAAGACAAAAGTCGAGAGCTATAGTAGACTTTTTCGCCCTCTGCTTAAAAAGTCATGAGTCGTCGACATGAACCTAAAGACTGGATTTATGAGCCATAATAAGGAAAGGATTTTGTCAGGTTCTACGGTGACATGCACATTTTCCCACTGAAAGTCAGGGGCAATTAGACACACAGTGGAGTACGTTTTTACTCATACAGGAAAAGGATCGCAACTGAAAATGAACTGTCGATAACAGTCCAAAAAGAAGGTGAAATTTGAGGAAGAAAGAAACCATAGGGGCTAACGCGACCGGAGTTAGGTTAGGTTATAGTGGCAGCGCCGATTATCAAGGCTCACTTAGGATTATTCCAGTCCATTGTGAACCACAGTGGCTGAACTTCTCTCCTATCACTGGTGATGCCCGATTCCCATATTAAGCTTAATACAAGGGACCTCGTTTTTAATTAGTCGAGTCCGAAACGGCGTTTCCACATTCCACAGTGAAACCACTTAGAGAGAGCTTTGAAATCCTCAGAAATGTTCACCAGCATTACTGAGGTCGGGATAAGATCCACCGCTGAAAAACTTTTTGGTGTTTCGTCGTATCAGTGAACGAACCCGACCTTGTGTATGCAAAGCCGGGGCAATTGCCTTACCATTGCACAACGGGTGGCTCCCGCGGACCGAATTTGATAGGAGGAGAGCCATAAAGGCAGACTGTAAACATATCAAATGTGTGCAGTGATCTGTTAACTCTGAGTGACGATGAAAATTCAATTCTGGGATTGGCGCAACATGCGAGCGAAATAATCTGTTATGGTTTAAGTGCCGGCCGGATTGATTCCAGACTCACTTAGACTATTAGAGCGTCATTTGTGATTGGTTTAGCATTCCGATGGATACGAGACCACAAATGAGTGGCGGATCGAGAGACCGCAGAGAACGTGAACTTATTACAAGAAAAGTTTCAGGTGACAATTAACACACGTGAGTATCTCGTTTATCCGTCTAAATATGAGAGATGATATCCTTCAACTAGTTTGGTTGCAAATATATATTGTCGATAATAATCCAATAAGGACGTGAATATTTAGGGAAGGCAAAGACCTATAGGTGATACCGGGCCGGTTGGAATGACACGGGAGACGCCAATAAAACTTACAACTAAATACAAAAAGTGGTGCATGATGCGTTAACCTGAAGTGAGATGATATTCAAGTCTGGGAGAATTGGGAGCTCAGAACGCTGATTCAGCGCAAATAAACTTGTTAGGTTTAAAGTGCGCCCGATTTGATGCAGACTCACTTAGACTATTATGATTTCATTGTGATTTGTGTAGCTAGCCGATGGATCGACAATAAATTGAGAGGTGCGGATGAGACCGAAGAAACGTGAACATTTTCACAAATCAGGAATGACAATTAAGACACACTATAGTTTAACGCAAATTAGAAAAAGACCTAAGGACTACTGAGAGAGAAATAGGACGATAGTCACGAAGTGTCGAGGAATCATGAAGAGAGTTGGACTACATCTTTAATCAAATGGGAATCAGCGCCATAGTTTATCCGTGTATGTAGGGCTTGATTAGAGGTAGTAAGGGAGTGGAAGATTTTGGAACATTACCTTCTGGCAAGATTGAAATATTCCGTTCGGTGGAAGAGAGTGTTTATTGTGGACCTGGCCCATCTTGGAAACAAGTTTGGAGGCAAATATGGGATTTTGTCAATGCACACAGAGTTGCAAGAATAAGAAAAAAGGATTGAAGGAAAGGATATCACAATAACCACAGCAAAAAATATTTTTTGACTTCAAACACGAAATTAATTGATCCAATTAATTTCTCCCAAGCAATCTAAAAATCTTTAACTCTGAGCTGGCTCATTGATTTCCAAGTAGGCACCGTACTGAATTCAGAAAACAGTCCTTGGGAATATGGAACTTGAGAACAGATATCATAGGAAAATAAGGGACATGTAATTCGCGCCCGGTTACTTAGATTTAAGGTTAGTATATCGACAAGTAAGTGGTTTCAACTTAATGCCAAAAGACGTTCCGATTCGACTATAAAAATGAAGAGGAGGAGTACTCAAGTAATAAGAGAAAATTTCACCCACAATTGACTGAATTGTCTATGTGAGACTGGAGTAATGGGCCCGCCACTAAATATTTATCCGAATCTAAATAATTTAATTTACGCTTTTTTGGTTTTAGTTTTTTGATTAACAAATTAATTGAACCAATAAAATTTTTATACCCTGCGCCACATGTGGAACAGGGTATTATAAGTTAATAGTGCATATGGTTTGTAACACCCCAGAAGGAGACGCAAATATATCACCATGAGACGATCTGCCGGACACATGTATCTTAGAAAATTGCTCAAAGGTGGGGTTTCTCCTGAGTCTGAAAAAGCTATAAAACAGTTGATTTCCGTCGTAGCCGTAATACGTCCTGTCTGCCTGTTGAACACGGATTTCTTGTGATCAGCAAAGTCTATTGCGATACGCAATTAAAGTCCAATCAGAGCTTCAATATCTTTTGCGAACACTGTTCACTATAATTGTGAGCGTTCAAAGAATAAAATTCTCTTGGATATTTGAAGATTTCGGTTCAGAACATATTCTTTTATAGCTCCCATATCATACCACTCTTTCCGCCGAATGGATCCAAAGTTTATTATGAAATTTGAAATTTTGATTCAAGACATAATAACACTTAATTGTATCAAGTGTAGCAAAAATTTGTTGATTGAAATATCAAAGTATATTTACGATTATAGCCATCCATTGTCAATACACTCTTTAAGCCCGATATGAGATCTTCTTAGTACTGGCCCCAGAAGCCAGATATAATTTTTGTGCCGAATTTAGTTCGCTATATTTTGCACCTAGGAGTAAACATTTATAGTGTTATTCACATATACAATGTGTTCATATTAATTTTATATTGATTTGAAATCGGTTCATATTTTTTATGAATATAAAGCTTCCTTATATTTATTTTATATCTGATACGCCCCGAATATTGGATTGACCACTAAAAATATTATTTTTTGAGCCCTAAAGCCAAAGTTTTGGCCAATTTGAATTATTGAAATTTTGCTAACAGAGAGTTAGATTTAATTGTAGCTTTATTGCGAAATCCAATTTGAGATATGTAAAATCTGATTAAAGAAATTTATATATATTTCTAGATCTCAATAATATTTGAAATATTAAATCGACCTTGATATTTGACACCTATATCTGGAAAAAAACCAGAAGACCAGAGTTTTTATACACCTGATTAGCTCGAAAGTGGGGTGTGTGGCGAGGCAAGGAGTACAACTGGGGGTAGATATAGTCATGTGTTTTTTTTCTGAACCAAAGATATTGATTTTTGATTAAATACGGTTTTCGAATTTCTATAAGATATAAAATATTGTAAAAGCTTCCATATTTACTTATAGTTAATTCGCTCCGAACAACATAGAATCTTTATATGGCTCTCAGATAAGATAGAGTGGTATTAAGGTCCATTGTTCTGTATAGAAATTGTTATGGATTTGACACTAGGTAGTACAATATTTATAATTTACTATAGTTATGTAAAATGGCTAAATTGCATATGATAAATATTATTCGGTTATATCAGATATTTATAGATAATTATCCAAAGTTCCTTATATAGTTTTATATTTTGATAATTCGATACAAAAATAGTCCAAAGTAATACCATACATTATTTTCTCTGTTGATTAAAGATATACGCCATATCTTTGTAGGGTCGAAAAAGTTGTATAATAATATCTCCTTAACTCTGTTCCGATAATTTCATGTGTAGCAATACCTGTTGTCTATTCTTCTCACCAGTATAAATAGAAAGTTTGATACAAAAAATGGTAGAATTATATTTATAGAATACAATTCTTCCATCTCGGTTATATCTATTATTAACATGAAAATGTATGTTTTCCAAGCAGATTAGTTTATGGCCTAACTGACATAACAGAAACGATGTTATAGATATAAAGGCTGTATGTAACTGATAGTTGAGGAACTATACGTGCTCAAAATTTATAGAAAATTTTTAAAATTTTTATATCGTTATAGAAAATTTTAACCGGTATTAATATAGTTACCGCTATTGCTAAGATGTATAATTTTACGCAACATACATATGAGCTATCCCATCTGAATAAAGTGGGTAAATTCTAATAATTACTTCCAAATAAATTACATTAAATTCTTAAATTAATAGATGGGGTAAAAATTTTATTTTTTCTAGAGAATTTGCAAATGCGATAATCATAAATTAATATCCTTTTTGCGGAGATATCCTAAAATTATGCTAACAGATTAAAATGTTAATTTTCCATTAGTAAAATTTTTTTACTCTTTATACAAGTTTATTTCGAAAAATTTACCAAAAATTTAATTTTATAGAAAATTTTTCATATTTATTCCTAAATTTTGTTAAAATTTTATCAAGAAATGGTTTCAGATTTTTTTCATAAGAATTTCAAATTTTATTTTCTTTAGAACTTTGTCAACAATTTTTTCTATAAAATTTTCAAAATTTGTTTCAAGAAATTTTCAAATTTTATTTCTATGAAAAATTTTACAAACGTTTGCTCTTCGATATGTTCCAAACTACCTACAGAGTCTCATCGACTTCGTTATACGTATGTCTCTTTTGAATAATACGTTTCTTCTTTGTAAAATTTCTATAATTTCAACATTTTATCTTTAGAAAATTTAATCAAATTTTATTTATAATTTTTAAAATTATTTCTATAAGCAAATTTTGTCAAAATTTCATTTCATAGAATTTTTTAAAAATTTTATTTTCTATAAGAATTTTAAAATTTTATTCTTAGAAATTTTGTAAAACTTTTTCTATAAAAATTTTGGTAAAAATTATTTCTATAAAAAATTTTGGACAAAAATTAATTCCAATAGAAATTTTGTAAGGACTTTTTTCTATAGAAAATTTTGTTAATTTTTTTCGATAAAATTTGGAAACTTTTCCTATAAAATTTATCAAAATTTTATTGCTATGAAATTTTCAAAATATTATTTCTATGAAAATTTACAAACTTTATTCTATAAAATTTGCAAAATTTATTTCTATAGAAAATTTATCAAATATTTAGTTCATAATATTTGCAAAATTTTATTTGATATATAAAATTTGTCAATATTTTATTCTTTAAAATTGTAAAATTATCTTATAAAATATTGAAAATGTTATTCTAAAATTTCAAAATTTATTCATAGAGAAATGTCAAACCTTATCTAAGAAACTTTAAAAGTTTATTTGAAAAAATTCAAAATTTAGTTATAGAAGAAAATTGTGTAAAAGTTTATTTTATGAAAGTTTTTGTTATGCATTTTTTCTATAGAAAATTTGTCAAAATTTTATTTCTTTAGAAAATTTTGTCAAATGTATTTCATAGTGAGAAATTATCAAAATTTTGTTTCTAAGAAGAACTTTCCAAATTTATTCTATAGATAATTTAGAAAAATTATTTCTATAGAAAATTTGTGAAAATTATTCTATAGAAAATTTTAATTCTAAGAAAATGTTAACTCATAGAAAATTTGAAAACTTTTTTCATAAGAAAATTTGTCAAAATTTATTCTTTATAAAATTTTCAAAATTTTATTCTTATTAAATTGTCAAAATTTTATGTCTATAGAAATGTTCAAGTTTTATTTCTATAGAAAATTTTATCAAATGTTCTATAGAAACTTTTGTAAAATTTAATTTCAATAGATAATTTAGACAAAATTTTATTTCTATAGAAATTTTGTAACATTTTATTTCTAAAGAAAAATTTGTCAATATTTTAGTTATAATGATTTGTAAAAGTTTATTTCTATAGAAATTTTGTAAAAATTTTTATTTCTATAAAAATTTTGTCAAAATTTTTATTCTTAAAATTTTGTCACATTTTTATTTCTATAGAAAATGGTCAAAATTGTATTTATAGAAAATTTTGTCAAAATTTTATTTCTATAGAAAATTTGGAAAACTTTTTTCATAAAAATTGTCCAACATTTTATTCTATAGATAATTACAAATTTATTTCATAGATAAATTTGGAAAAATTATTTCATATGAAAATTTTGGTCAAATTTATTTTATAGGAACTTTGTAAAATTTTTTTCTATAAGATAATTAAACAAATTTTTTATTTCTATAGAGAATTATGACAATATTTTTCTATAGAAATTTTTGTAAAAATTTATTCAAAGAAAATTTGTAAAATTTATGTATATAACAATTTTGTAAAAGTTTTAATTCATATGAAAAATTGTAAAATTTTTTTCCATAGAAATTTTTTCAAATTTTTATTTCTATAGATAATTTAGACAAATATGTCTAAGAAAATTTTGTGAAAATTTATTTCTATGAAATTTTTCAAAATTTTTTCTATAGAAACTTGTAAACTTTTTTCTATAGAATTTATACACAATTTTATTTTAGTAGAGATTTGTACAATTTATTTCTATAGAAACTTTTGGGTAAAATTTTATTCAAAAGAAAAATTGTCAAAATTTAGTTAATAGAAAATTTTGTAAAAGTTTATTCTATAGAATTTTTAAGAGTTTTGCCATAAAAATTTTGTCAAATTTATTTCTATGATAATTTAGACAAAATTTAGTTCAATTAGAAATTTTTGTGAAATTTTATTTCTATAGAAAATTTTTCAAAATTTTATTTATATAAACTTTTGTAAAATTGTATTTCATAGATAATTTTAACAAAATTTTATTTACTATAGGAATTTTTTGTAACAATTTATTTCTATAGAAACTTTTGTAAACAATTGAAATTTCTAAGAAATTTGTCAAAATTTAGTTATAAGAATATTGTAAATTGATTTCTATAGATAAATTTTGTAAAAGTTTTTTTCCATAGAAAATTTTGTCAAAATTTATTTCTATATGATAATTAGACAAAATTTTATTTCAAGAATTTTGTGAAAAATTTTATTCTAAAAAATTTTGTCATAAATTTATTTATAGAACTTTTGTAAAAATTTTATTTCAATAAAGATTTACAAAAATTTTATTCTAGAGATAAATTTGTAAAAAGTTTATTTCTATGAAATTTGTAAAATTTATTTCTTATAGAAAAATTCGTCAAAATTTTATTCTTTGAAATTTATGTCAAAATTGATTTCTATAGAAATTATCCAAAATTTTGTTCTATAGAAATTTATTTCATAGAGATAATTTTAGACAAATTTATTCTATTAGTAAAAAAATTTTTTTAGACAAAATTTTATTTATATAGAGAAATTTTGCAAATTTAATTATATAGAGAATTTTTATCAATATTTATTCTTTAAAATTGTTAAAATTTTAATTCTATAGAAAAGTTGTCAAAATGCGTATTCTTATAGAAAATGTTGTCAAAATTTTATTTTATAGGAAACTTGTAAAAATTTATTTCTATAGAAAAATTTATCAAAATGTATTTCTTAAGAAAATTTGTAAAAGTTTTATTTCTTTACAATATTTGTAAAATTTTATTCTATAGAAATTTTGTCAAAATATAATTACTTTAGAAAATTTGTCAAATTGTATTCATAAGAAAATTTTAATCAAAATTTTTTTTATTTCTATGAAATTTGCAAATTTTATTCTATAGATAATTACACAATTTTATTTCATAGAATTTTGTCAACATTTTTTTTCTATAGATTGTAAAAATTATTATCTATAGAATAATTTTGTCAAAATTTTATTTCTTTAAAAAATTTTTCAAAAATGATTTCTATAGAAAATTTATCAGAATTTTGTCTATAGAAAATTTTGTCCAAATTTGATGTCATAGTAAATAAGTATCAAATTTATTCTGTAAAAATTAATTTCACATATAATTTTGGGCATATCTGCAAAAGCTCTTACTGCTTCGGCATTATATACTGTGAATGTGTCCTAGTTCTCCATGTTTTTTTATAACGAAACCAAAGCAAAACAAAAAAAAATTTGGCTTGTGATAAAAATTTCAAAATTAAACCTTATAGGACTCAAAAATCTGCCAACCTACAACGATATAAACACTTGCATAATGAAGATGTTGCTCTTCTTTTTTTCTAAAATAATTTTACTGCCTTACCTAAATAAACAGAAGAATCCAGAAAATAAAAATGGGCAATTTAAAATATTACTACAAAATTTTGAAAAATGCCAAAACGGAATAGTATGAGGATGAATAGGGAGCACAAACATGGCAAATTGTCTGAGGAAATTATCCAATAAATATATTCATACCTAATATTTTTCAGGCAAGATAGACAAAAAATACTGGCAAGACTTTAACTGAAAAATGCAAAATAATTTTCTGTTTCTATTCGTGCTACTGCTGCAACATTTCCGGTAAGAAGATAAGTTTTTAACAAAAAAAAAAAAAGAACAAAACGAAACAACCACAAAGAAGGACGCCAACAAATTACAAAAAACACAGGCTACAATTTTGAAGGCATAATCATATTAAGACCACAAAAAGGAGAAGAACCCGAGAAATGCGTATTGCACAATGGTGGTTTGGAGAAGAGATGCAAAAAAAATTCTATCCATAATTATGAAAGCCTTAATAGTTTGAAAATAAAAAAAAATGTAACAGGCTACCTAAAAATATCCTATGGCATTTATATTAAATGATTTAGTGTCAGCCTGAAAATAATGCTGTGAATCTTAGTCGAACAACTATTTTATTTACTCTGCGATCCTGTTAATAAATGTATCCCTTTGTATGCAATATTTCTCAACCTATTAGCTAATGGCTTATCAAGAGGTTCAAAAAAAAAAGCCCATGATTTTGTAGCAAAAAACGTAATCGTTGAAGTGCATTACAAAAAACGAAAATTCATTCAATGCAATGATTGCTTCCACAAAAAAAAAAAAAAAAAATAATAGAACGAAAACGAAAACGAAAACTGAACTGCAATTTCTCACATATAAACTACTTTACGTTACTAGCGAGTATTTTACGAAAAATTAAATAAGACTTTCCACTAAAATCATGCTATTAGATGGTAACTATATCTATAATCCTTGAATATATCGTATGTACTATAATTAATGATGACTAAAAAATGGTATCTAACATAAAAAATTATGGCAAGTCAAACTTGATTTAATAATTCAGAAAAATTCTTTAAATTTATATGAATTGTCAATGAAATTTGTTGTCTTTTTGCATTTGATACAAATCAAAAAATCGTTCAAATATAGCAATGTGTTTTCAAAAACTTTATTTAAAGAATTTTTACTTCAAACATGCAATATTTCTAATTTCTACTGGATTGAGTCATAATTTGAAAAAAGTCGTTCTCGTTTTTAAAAGGATTATGATAGCATAATAAAAAGCGGAAACGAAAAATTAAAATTTGCTTCTAAGCAAGTACCACAAAACCTAAAATTTAAAAAGAATTTGTCTAAAATATCCTTATTGTATTCTCCGCTTCTTGGCTCGGAATCAATACCAAATTTTTTAAAGTAAAGACAAAATCTTTGGAACCGAGTATCTTATTTTTCACGTGAGGATGGCTGGGTTGGGTGATACTCAGCAAAATACTACTGATTTTCACCTTTGTATGAAAGTAAAATCCATCAGTGGCCTACCTTTGCAGGATTCCCACTGATGATTATAAGGAAATCTGAAATTCAATAACAATATATAACAAGATAACACAAATGATTTAAATTGTCCGCAAACCCGTCCTTATGCTTCAAACACAAGAATTCAACAAAATATGTTTAACTAATATTCTTCGAACCAATATCGTTCGTTTAAAAGAAGGTCTGATAAAAGACACAAAGTTTGCAAATTGGCTAATGCAAAGAAGAACATCTCCTTAAATCTAGTGTTACGAAATTGGCGCAATTCAAAATACATAATTTTAAATTGCTAATTTCAAAATCATATTTAAAAATTTATCGGTTGCGTTCATAATAAAAAGTATTAAGTTTTGTCTCTGCTTAAACGAAGAACTTGCTTAAGAGAAGTAGCACTGAATCTGCGATTACAATTTGCGCAAAAAGTAGTGCCTACAGTATAGGTCAATATAATTCTGGTGCTGCAATTTTATAATTATGTTTTGCTGGGTAAGAGGATCTAGGAATGCCGTCATTTCTCATTTCGAGAGATACATAACCAATGAATGCACAAAAAATAATACTAAAGAGAAAGTCTAAAGTCGGGCGGAGCCCGACTATATTATCATCACACTGTATCGCAATGTGTCTATATTGAAGGTTTAATCCAAATCCAAATACATTTAAAATAAAAAAAAATAATCATTTGGACCAGAATTTGATAGACTTTAACAAATCATTCAAATTAATTGGAACACTAAGATGAACACAATTATTAGTAAAAAATATGGAAAACATTTAAAACGAAGCAATTTAAGAACTTCGCAAAGTTATTTATGATTATCGCTCGATATATAAATTAATACGAAGTTAGGAAATAGGCATATCTTTAAATATCAGATATAAGCAAGTAGCACGATTTTACAAGAAATGTGGTATATGACATATTTGTCGAAATCAATAAACTATGGAGTACAATCTAAATCTGATCCGATTTCAACACAAATGGAGCAACGCATAGCTACATGATGTATAATCTACTCCTGTGAAAATTTCAACCAAAATTGGGCCAAAACTCTAGCTATTAGAATCATATATCAATCGGGCGAAAGATATAAATATGGGGGCTATATCTAAATCTGACCGATTTTCAACAAATTTGAACTGATATACGATACAAGATACGTTTGTACAAATTTTCAAGATATCGAAAAACCTCGGCTGTGAGTCCATATATAGTCATTGAAGGCGAAAAGGTAATAATGGAAGAGCTATATCTACTAATCTGAACCGATTTCTTAAAATATAGGTTCATATCGAACCAATTAAGCAGGAACTTGGCCAAATTGAGCGATGGACTTATATTGCGACCTAAGACATTTGAATCACAAAAATGTGTTCACAGCACGAACGGAGCACCGACGACGTGACCATGGTTAATAACACACCAGGGACACTCACCGAGCTTATGCCAAAGACACCCAATGGATCTATCATCAGTCTCTTCTGGGTGTTACAAACATATGCACTAACTATATAATAACCCTGTCAACAAGTGGGCGCAGGTAAATTGGAAATATTAAATCTGATAGGCATTTTAAGGAAACTTCGCAAAAGTATATATTTATCGCTCGAATAAAATATGTTATAGGTTTATTAAAACCCCCCATTTTCATGAAGCTCCTTAGTGCTACATTAGCTAACGAAACTTTAAACCGACTATAGGATATCTGTCATCAATATATTTGTATTCATGTATCAGACCTAACTGCTAACATTTTTCGCATGTTAAAGTTAAGCCGGAGAGATGATATTACATTACTTTTCTGCTTACTGAGTTAAAGATAACGGAGCTACAATGAAAATGACAGTTAAGACGTCAAAATTAAACTGTTCGACTAAGCATTGGCGATTTTACAAGGAAAATGAATGATGACATTTTTTGTCGAAATAAGAAAAAACATAGGGAGCTAATCAAATCTGAACCGATTCAATAATTATGCA
This sequence comes from Haematobia irritans, assembly GCA_003123925.1. Classification (NCBI taxonomy): domain Eukaryota; kingdom Metazoa; phylum Arthropoda; class Insecta; order Diptera; family Muscidae; genus Haematobia; species Haematobia irritans. The sequence goes on along the minus strand of PGFW01068745.1, from coordinate 2,438 downwards.
ACACAACAGACTATATTACTATGCACCCTAGTCAAAATGTCAACGCAAAAATGGCCAAAACTCTGCTTCGGTGGGGGCCAATAAAGTCCATGTCGCGAAAAATATATAGATAGCTATATCAAATCTGAACCGATTCAATCAATTATGCACACATGATATACAGCCAGTTGACTCTCTGTGCAAAATTTCGAGCTAATCGGATTAAACTCTGCTCTGGTCCATATTAAGTGCATATCGGGAAAGATAATGGGTAGCTATAAGAATCTTGAAATTGAACGATTTCACCATAATTTGGGCACGCCATAGCTACAATGCTAAATCTACTCTCTGTGCAAATTCAACAAATTGGCCAAACCTGGCTTTAAGGCCATATTAGTCCATTCCGGGCCGAAGAATATAAGGACTATTCTAATCTGACACGATTTCAATCAAATTTGCAAACTTGAATATAACCTACTAATTTTATCGCTAGTGGCAAAAAATTTCAACTAATTCGGCAAATAATCTGGCTTCTGGCGCATAAGTCCATATCGGGCCAAAGATATATATGGAGCTATATCTAATATGACTGATTCAGTCAATTTTGCACACTGAACGACTAAGTGTTAGTTGTCTACAATTTCAAAATCGGTATAAACTCTGGATAATCGGCCGGAAAGATATTATGGGGTATAAAAAAATCTGAACCGGATATCTTCCAAAATCAATAGGATTAATTTTCTGACCGCAAATTAGGAACATGTGCAAAAAATTTGAAGGCGATTGGACTAAATGCGACCTAGACTTTGATCCACAAAAATGTGTTCACAGGCAGACGGAGACGAACCGCCAGACGGACATAGGTTTATCGCGTCAGACCCACCTTGAGCCATTATTGGCCAAAGACACCCATGTCTATCCGTCTCTTCTGGGTTTACAAAGCATATGCATAACTTATAATACCTGTTACCACAGTGTGGCGCTAGGGTATATAAAATTTATTGTTC
>PGFW01068718.1:8722-20325 GCA_003123925.1 Haematobia irritans | reverse complement strand
ATATTTTGTTTCGCAGTTTTAAGGAATTCATAAACATATCCTTAAAATGTGCCAAGAAAATAAGAAAACAATACCTTGATTTGAAATCTAAAATCTATTAGTACACGAACTGTTTTATGATTAGAAGAAGTAATATCTGGCAAATTTACATTTATGGTAAATGCACCTTCTGTACCATCAATATCTGCAGAATTCGCCGTCTATATGGCAGGGCCTTACCAGCGTTGCCCAGCAACGAATATTTTCATTTTGGACAAATTTTCCAAATTCCGTTACAATGGGACCAGTTTTCTATTTAAATAAATAATTTAAAAGTTACAAGTTATTTTCTTCTTTTCTAAAATTTATTCTTCGCAAAGAAAATTTTTATCAAAACTTTTCACTTTCTATATAAAATTTGTTGACATCAATTCTATTTACATCGAAAAATCTTTGTCCATGTTTTATTTCTATAGAAAATTTAAGGCTCCAAATTTTATTTCATAGAATTTCATTTTAGCCCAAAATTTAATTTTACTATTAGAAAATGTAGCAAGTTTAATTCTATTTGAAAATTTAGCCAAAATTGTAATTTCTGTTAAAAAATTTAGCCAAAATTTTTATTATCTCATTACATATTAGCAGAAATTTGCTACACAACCAATAAAATTTTCTGCATTAATTTGTAATCCCAAAATTCTTTAGGAAGCCTCCTATATCGATACAAAATTTTTTGTTAAAATTTTATTATTCTTTATGGAAAAATTTGTTAAAATTTTATTTCTATGAAAATTTTTTGTTAAATTTTTATTTCGTTATAGAAATTTTGTCCAAATGTTCATTTCTGCCAGAAAATTCCATTTGGTCTGACCATCGGACCAACTTTTTTCAATAATTTTTGGGTTCTTATTTTGCGATCATATCGGACTAATGCCGGAGCCTACGCCAAAAACATGGAGGCATACGTACAGTATTCAGCACATCTATTGTAAGTTCTAGATATAGACCAAACGGAGGGCCGGCTCTTATAAGGGGACTATATAAAGAAACTGGCACCGCATACACAATATATTCGCCGCAACCTCTTAATGCCGCTCCTAGAATACATCCAGCTGATTTAAAATTTTCTAGGCAAATTGGGATAAAAACTACTGGATTATGAGAAGTCCAAGAAGTAAACTCTAACATTCGGTCTTAAAAGCGGGGCTTTATATACAAAACTTTCGATAATGCTCCGATAGTACGCATCTTCGCGGCACGCTTGTAATTGGTCTATAATACTCATCTAGATATTCCAACTTCAGACAAATGCGATAAAAAACTTACGGATTCTTAGAAGCCCTCAAGAAATAAAATCGGGAGTTCTGTCTTATACTGGCGAGCTATATATAAAAACATGGTCGATAATCCACATTTTCAGCAACTTCCATCCTTATAGTCCTAGAAATACCTCTAGCTTTCAATTTCTTTGGCAAATTTGAGATTTAAAATACTACGGTTTTCTTTAATAAGCCAAGCCACCCCAAATCGGGCGATCGGTTGAATATGCCGTGCGAGCGATATCAAACCTGACCGCATACTAGCTCATCTTCGACAACCTCGACAAACTTTATTATACCCCTGTCAAAACCCATTCTAATGGTGGTGGTATAAAAATATTTCTTATGTAGAAAATTTTGTCAAAAATCTATTTCCTTATATGAAAATTTAAGCCATAAATTTTGCTTCTATAGAAAATTAGCTGCCCAAAATTTTATTACACAAAAATTTTCCAAAAATTTTTATAATAATTTTTTTCAAATTTTTTTCCATAGAAAATTGTGCCAAAATTTTGTTTACTATAGATTTTTTTATACAAATTCTATACAACATTTTATGTCGATAGGAAAAAATTAGTCAACATTTTAATTTTTATAGACAAAATGTAGTCTAAATTTCTTTCTATAGAAAATTTTGACCAGCATTTTATTTCTAGAACGAAAATTGCAAAATTTTATATTACTATCACAAAAAAATTTTCCAAAAATTATCTATGATAAATTTTTTCAAAATTTTATTTCAAAAAAAAATATTTGTCTAAATATTTGCATTACTATAGTCTTTTTATACGAAAATTTGGTAAAAATGTACTTATATAGAAAATTTTCTCAAACATTTATTTATATAGAGAATTTAGTTCAAATTTTGTTTCTATAGGAATAATTTTGCAAACTTTTATTTACTACACAAAAATTTTTCCAAAATTCAATATTTATATTTTTTTTTCAAATTTAATTTCTAATAAACAATTGTCAAAATTTTATTTATGTAGCAAATTTTCTCAAATTTGCTTTCTTCTGATACTCACTTGCTAAGTCGATAAACTGGTAAAAGTGACTCAAATTTTGCTTATATAAAAAAATTATGAATGTTTCCCAAATATTGCACCCGAGATTTTGTATGGAACGTCTGATTTCACGATTTTTTATCAAAATGGTTATCTAAAATACAGAAGTTGTGCAGAGTATGTTACATATCGCCCGCCGCCACTTTTAGACTTTCTTTGCATTTTTATTTTGCTATAATTGTGTTACGCTCCATAACGTTAGATTTAAAATTTAGGTACAGAGATTTTCATAGAATAGTATATATACAATTTTGTCTAATACTCGCATTCAGATTCAAATTCATTGCATATGCGGAAATATAACCCATTCATAATAATTTATCGTCCCACAAATATCATATAACTGTCGCAGTATCTTCCTATATTAATGATTAGGCGTATTTATCATTCATTATTTTATTTATTAAACATTGCACCTAAATTTGAAATAAAGATGTATTTAATTTGCCGTATAAATGCGAAATTAGACCTCTTGCAACACATAAATAAATACTATACTTTATGATCGATCCATATATATACCCCATATTATATCCCCTCAATAGAACTACAAATTAGCTCACTCAAAAATGAGATTTAGTTATAATTACCCGGAGTTCGACTCCGGAGGTCGGAGTCGGCATGCTCGAAGCTGATTGAAAAATGCCTGGCACGCTCGGAGTCGGAGTCGCGCAAATTAGGCTCGACTCCACAGCCCTGCGTGGCAGGGTACATTAAAGATTCGGGCCTAGGCGAAGCTTACGGCCGTCGATATATTTGTTTTTTTATAATTTGGTATGCCAGATTGTTTGTTTATTAACCATTTTGCCCATATTATATATTGTTTCTGAGAATCGCCGTCGACCTCTTGCATTTAAGGTTAATATTTTACTCGAGATAAGATAAACTCTTGTGTTTCTTTATTCGAAAGCCTTCGTGGGCCCTTAACACGGTAGATCATGGATGCGACTGAGCTTAGACCTCAGCCAACCAATAAAACATGGCCTAGCACATTACACATTACAAAAAAATAGGCTAATTCTTTCTGCTAACCATTTCAAAAAAACAATCAATATTCTTGATTTTAATGAAAATTTTTAACCATGATTGCATTAGAAAATCATTTTTGTAAATTGAGCATACATTATTAAATTTCAAACGTTTCCCCTTCTACTTTCTGGCGCGCATAAACATCAATTTTAACACAAGCAATAACGTCGAATAATTTGTTTAATGTGACAATTGTCAATTATAATCTTATTAGCGACTTAATATCCTATCATTACCGATTTCTAATGCATTTTAAGCTACTCGCCTCCTTGTTGCCAATTTTCGCCCTTTCTGTAAGGTGCATCCATACAATCCATCAACCACTAATCTGTTGGTGTGATTTTAATGTTAAACTAAAACTAATTATCAGCCTAAAAGAGACAATTGCAGATGAAGACAAGCGCGACAATCGCTTATAAACGCTTCACAGGACATTGATGTCTTATGAATCAACAACAGAAGTGGGTGCGCCAAAAGGACTTGAACCGCGTGAATGAATTGAAATAGAATTTAACTGCAAATGTCTTAGCTAGAATTGATGACAATCACACGCCCACTAATACACACACACAGTATTCCACACCCACATGTTGCCCAGTACAAAGCAAATTAAATTTCTATTATCCAAAGTAATTCAGATGCACCGTTAAAAACTGAAAAGGATCTCAACATTAATTACACCACATACACACCGCTTTTATTTCAATAGTAACACACGTATTTACACGCATACAGATATATTCGATAGAATTGAAAAACACTTTTACGTTGTCGCATAGTATTGTATGAATTGAGGATTACTATAAGTATGTGCGTGTGTGTGCGCGTGTATGAGGTCTACCTTTGCTGAAGACTGTGGTGTTGAACTCACACACGCACTGGTCATAGTCCAAAAAAAATGAAAAGCCAAGCAATAGAATAATGTGTTGTCATTCATATATCAGTGAGATTACATATTGATATCCTGTAAGATAAGGGCTTATATGCCCCGATACGTTATCAAGAATTATACACCTATAGAACAATCAAGGACACCGCTTAAATGAATGAATGAATGAATGTCTGCCATACATGCAGGTGGAGATTATTAAAATTTTGGCCGATAAAATTGTCTCATAGGTAATTATTCGAAATATGGTCTAAGTTGGGACTGCTTTTTGATGAAATATGGTTTTGGTGATTTGCGTAAAACCTGCTGTAGAATAGTTTTAACTTGCGATGAACAATCGATACGAATTGATCGAATAAGAATATATTCGCAAATCTTATTTGGTGTCTTATTGAAATATGAACAAAGGTCGGTTTGTCCAGCCATTTCGGTCGGAATTAAACGCGAAATATAGAATACTGGAATTATTTACCAAAACTCTATCAAATTACAAAAATCTCAATTTGAAGATTTCTTGATCAATTTTTTGCTTTGAAAATGTATTCATTATAATTCACATTTGCAATTATTAATTCGTATATTTTACGTATGCCATGCCCTTCTTATTAAGCGGACAATTTTATTGTGATGCATAAATGTCTTAGAATTTTGTAATGTTGTTTAAAATGTTTAAATACTGCTAGCTTTGCCACAACAGAGAATTTCTGCAATGGATTTTGCATTAAAGTTTTAATGATATTGAATTTATTTAAAAACTTTTGTCAACATTTTATTATATAAAAAATTTGTTAAAATTTTATTTTATAGAAAATTGAAGTACATCTTGGTGGGAGCAGGCCCAAAAATCTATTAAACAATGAGACTTCTCATCATTTCAGTTCGTATGAACTTTTGGCCTTATATGGGTTTTTACGAAATTGGTTTGATATAGCGCCCATTTGCAGATATCATTCTGACCTACATCAATTATATTACTTGCCTAAGTTTTAAAGTCGATAGGCTTTGTTTTCGTTCGCGAATAGATTCATTTCAACAGATTTTAGTCAAAATTTTTATTCTTTATTGCAAACATTTTGCTCAATTTTTTTACCCTTCACCACTACATGTGTACAGGGTATAAGCAAATTTGTACATTTGTTTATGTAACGCAGAAGGAAACCCAGCCAGAGACTCATCGTTTAGATTACGCATCGTCTATAGATATTAAATTCTTGAAGTTGATTTAGCGATTGTCCGTCTGTCTAGTTCATGTATTTTTTGTGCTCGCCAAAGCACAGTCGCGCATGTTTATAGTCCGCATGTTCCTCAAAAATTTGGCATAGGGTGGTTTTTTCGCGTCGACATAGAACAATCGCCTATTGTTTGGAAAAAATCGCTCAGAGTTAGAATATAGCTGCTCATATATATTATTCACCGATCTAAGGTCATAGTTTAGACGTATTTATCAAGTTAACATTATTTTTTCTAATATTTCGGACAGCAAATGTTTGCGGCCCCTAAAATATGCAAAATATTCAGCCAAAATCGGTTCAGATTTGGCATATATGCCTCCCATATATATCTATTCGTCCATGGTTTAGCCCACTTTATATAGCCCTCAAAAGCCAGAGTTTTGTCCTGCCATTTGGCTTCAAATATTTATACAATGGAGTGCGCTTTAACTAGTAATCGTTAAGTGTGCCAAATTGGTAAAATTGATTCCGATTTAGATATAGCCCCACGATGTACTTTTCGCCCGCATATTGGACGTTATATGGCCCAGAACGCCAGAGTTTTACCTCATTTGCCTGAACATTTTCCACAAGGCAGCTACGTTTAATTCAGTAGCCATATTGTGCCCAAATTTAGTGTAAAATCGGTTCACACTTTAGATATAGCTCCCAGTATATATATTGTCGCCGATTGCGTGAAGCCAGAGTTTATAACCCTAATTGCTTGAAATGATTGCCACTAGGATGATACAATTTAGTAGTGTAGTCAAGCGCTTGCGTAAATTTTCTATTGAAAATCGGGTTCAGATTTAGATCCGTTAGTATCCCATATATATCATTCGCCTGATTTGGACTAATAAGACCACAGAGTCCGCAAAAGTTTTACTTCTTGATTTACGTGAAGAGGACGAGTAGAATTAACTTTCTTAAACTACGCTTGCTAAATTTTGCTTTAAATCCGGCTTTTCAGAAATTTTAAGATATAGCCTCCCGCAATATTTACCGTCGATCCGCCATTTAGACTCATGTACCCCACAGAGCCAAAGTTTTCCCAGACTTACTTGAAACTTCGCACAGGAGTAGTTCTGAAATTAATTTTTTTTTTTTTTGCAAGGCTAATTTTGGTTGAAATTCGGTCAGATTTTTGATATAGCTCCCATATATCCTTCGCCCGATTTTTTCCGTCATATGATCGCAGAGGTCAAAGTTTGCACAGTGGAGTTTACAATTAACATAGTAAACTATGCATGTGGAAATTTAATTGATAATCTGTTCAGATTATCCACCTCGAGTAATTGCTGGTGACATTTCTGAGGCGTTTCAAAACTCTTATAAGTGGTTTCCACTTGGAATGTGGAACGCCGTTCGGGACTCGGCTATTAAAAAGGAGGATCCCTTGTCATTGAGCTTAACATGGGAATCGCGGCAGCACTCACGTGAAAGAGAGAAGTATCACCACTGTGGTATCACAATGCGACTGAATAGTCTATAGTGCGCCTGATACTCGAGGCTGCCACACTAACCTAACCTAACCCTTAACCTAATGTAATTGTAAATATTAATTGTCATACCAACGAATGTCCACGTTTCAACAGACGCACAGTGGTTCCAATCGACTTTTTTGGAAATAATTTCTGTAAACATTTAGAACGGATAAAGATAGCAACATAAATTTTTTCTGTGTCGTGAAAGCTGAAACTCCGCAATTTTGAACAATTTTCGATTGATTTTTGGAACCCAGAAGTTGTGTTCTTTAGTGATCGTGATTTTCAAAATTTCTACGAATCCAGAAGAAAAAAATGGTGACCGATGTGCTTTTAATAAAACGAAACTTCCACAAATTAGCAACTTCAAAAAATATCGAATTTTCACAATTTTTTTTTTGGAAAAATTCACATACACTTATTTTGTGTCGATAACATTTTATTATAGATTTCTCCCAATCTTTTTTTTACTTTTTCTTATAGGCGACATTATTAGGATAAGTTTTAAGCTTTTATTCGCGTCATTTATGGTTGGAGTAGTATATGAGTTATTCTCTCCCAAAATTCGGCAATATTTTCAAATAAGAAAAAAATTTGTTTTTCAAAAATTTCTCATCGAGCAAAGTACCGATCTGTTAAGCGATCTATTTTTCTAAAAGCCCTATTATGTCCACTAAATAACTGTGAAAGGTTTTCAAAACTCCTACCAGTAAACAGCTGAGAAATATTGCAAATTACAAAAAAGATAACGTTTTTTCAATATATGTTCCCCACCTCTGGCGACTTTTGGGGATTTTTTGATACCATTTTGCGATCATGGTATTATTCAACAATATTTCTTAAAAACAAATTTCGCCTGCAAAAGTCAATAAAAATCATAATGATACTCACAATTAGTTCAAAGTCATCAGGTTTCAATTCATATTTTCTAATTCCCAAAAAATCGGAATTATAAAAAACAATTGTTCCGTGCCCAAAAACTTCAAGTTTTCGTTATTTTGGTTCCTTATAATTGAACAGAAATAAAGCTTCTCTCAAATACCCTTTCCAACGATCGTGTTATAATTTATACCATCTTGCACTAAACGTCACTAACTCGGTAAAATAAATGGCATTTCGGCAAATGTACGTTTTATGGGGCTAATACCCAAAATCTGAACCGAATTAAGATCAAAACTTGACAAGTTGACACCGATACTATCAAAATACTTCTTGGTGCAAAATTTGAAGCAAATCAGAGGAAAAAAATCTGGCTTCTACGGAGCCAATATATGTACATATCCGGCGTAACGACTATATATGGGGTATATATCTAAATTAACCCGAATTTAAACAAAATCGGCATGCCATAGCTAGAACGTTATTCTGGTTACCTGCTGCAATTTCAAGTAAAGTCTGATGACCACTTGTGGCCTTAGAGGAACAAATTTTGCGCACTCGACCGTCACTACTAATTAAGAACTCCTCGTGCCAAATTTCAAGCAAATCTAAGCAAAACTTGGCTTCTCGAGGCCATGCTTAAAATATTGGCAAAATCTGGTGTGTTGGCTTGCAGAAGCCAAAGTTTTGATTAGATTTGCTAAATTTGAAATTTCGGCGCTTAGCAATGCGGATGCTTGCCGAATTGAGAATTTTGGAAAACAAAATCTTTTTTTCTTTTTGAAAAATTGCCGATTTTGGGAGGATAATAACTCATAATACACTTAACCAGAAATGGCGATAAAAGGCTTGAAACGTATTACTTATATGGTCGCCTATAAGAAAAAAAGTAAAAAAGATTAGAGAAGAAATCTATAAAAAAAATGTTACGACAGAAAGAATGTGTGCTTTAAAAATTTTTTTTCAAAAATTCGATATTTGAAATTCTAATGTGGACTTTACAACTTTTTATCTAAAGCACATGGGGCTTATCACATTAGGGATGCAGCTTAACAAGAATGCAGGAATGCAGTTAAGAAATAAAATTTACGAATCCACTTAAAAAAACACAACTTTTAGGGCTTCCAAATACTAGACCCACTTTGTCAAAATTTTGCAAAAAAAATCAAATTTTTAGGGCGCCATTATCTTTTTAAAACGGATAAAAGATTAATCGCCACACGCACGCAAATCTTGTTTGTAAAGCTTTACAAGTTCTATTCCAGCAAAGAAAAAATCATCGTCAAACGGTTCCAAAATTCTCAGTACCCCCGAGTGACCCAACTTCTCAACGCCTACACGTCAGCCATCGTGACCTACTAGGGACCACAAATTGGCTATTAACTTAGAGGAAAATCACTTCCAGCTTATTACACACATGAAAAAAAGTATGCTTGTATCTTTAATCGCTTCAAAAGTTACAGATATTATTTCCAACAAAAAAAATCAGATTGAAAACAGCTGTAACGCCGTTTGCCAATGAAATTCGCAGTCACTTCTTTAAAGGAGTGATTTCTGGAATTCAGCTGTTTTGAATGTTGAATTAAAAACATTTTGTGATATTTCCCCATATACAAAATAAATTTCTATCATTATTTATATTTTTAATGCATTCTAACGCTTGTTCGAACGTTTTCGCTTGAATATTTTCAAAAGTTATAATGGATTTAGCTTGTTGTGGCAAAATTTGAATAATTCTAATATTTTGTTTATTTCTTACTCTTTTTTAAACAATTTGAAAAAAAAAACTAAACAATTATGCATTGAAAAATATTGAAAAATGAAGTAAAAAAATTCCTGTGTAGTTAAAATAATTAGCTTCTTTGTGAGGACCTTTTTCTGAAGTGCTTATTTAAAGTTGTGTCTTTAGAACAACTCCAATTTTTTGCTTGGAAAAGTGTGGAATAACTTTTTAGTTGCTTTTATTATAAATGAATTAGTTCGAGTTATTCATTTTTATGAAATAAAACATTAATTGAACCTATAAGTCAGTTCTATAAATTTTAATTAGGGGGGGCTATGGAAACCCCTCCCCGCCTAGAAATTGTCTTAGCTACGCTAATGTTCTAAGACTTCGTCCAAAAGGGACTACTATTTGTTTAATGACGAAATTTACCTTTATTTTAATTATTCTCCTTTACTGTTTATTATGTACCTCGTTACTTTTACTATCAACAATCATCAGCAATATTCTGGTGACCTTTTACCCATTTAACATAGTCCTGTGTGCGGGTGTGTCTACAATGCCATCTATCTCTAATGCTGTTTCTAGTGAGACTTTCTCGAACCTCTGAACATGAGTGAAATTTCTTTTGTGTCATTATTTTCCAACAAATTAGAAAAAAGGGGAAAACTCTATAGTTTCTCACTTCTCAAGGAAGACAATGAAGAAAAATGCGTCCGAGTTGTTAACAATTACATTGGTGGTGGTAGTGATGGTGATGGTGGCAGTGATGATGATAAGATGTTTTGTGTTCCACTAGTGACAGTAGTCACTGCCTGGCCAACTGTCTTGGGCATTAAAGGCTTACATGGAAGATGTGTTTGATATGAAAGGATATGGCAAAGGGGTTACCAGCCAAGGCATACTATTATTGATTACAGTAATTTGATGAATGAAACACGAAGATCTTGAGAAGTTAAAGATGCAAAATGTATATTTAACCTATAATTGAGGAAATTTATTTATACTAAATAAATTACGCCAAAAACAAATAGAGAAAATTGCTACAATAGTCTTCTCAATAAGATTCCCTATCAACGGGTTTTTTTTTGTGTGCAGAGAATTGAAACGACATCTTCATTTACAGTAGAGTGCTCAGCAAATTCCAAGTAATTGATATTAAGCTTGAATGCCTTGCTCTATTGCTTGGTTTTTATTGTATCTTCTTTTGAAGCAGTGGTAATAGTTTTCTTTCACTATCTGACGATAGAAGTCATCGTCGTCGTTGAAACATCTGTCCGTCTTTCCATGGGTTGTTTTTTTCTCTCGTACAAAATGTCAAACAATTTTTCCATTTCTTTCGCAGTTTCATTTTCCAACCGTCATTCAGTTCCATCATTTGTGTTGAAAAAGGGAATTTCCAGCAAAGCTTTTGTGCGTACAAATGAATGAAGGAATGATCCATACAACAAAAGTGGCATTATTTAATTAAAAATCCCCCTTCCCGAAGAAGAAATGGCAACAAAGTGCAACGCATACATTTTAATCAAGACATACATTGGGGGATTTGGTCGTTTAGAATGAGGATTGAGGGGGCATGTATTGGGGGAAATGTAGTAGACAACTTGGCATACATGCCATATGCCTTTTTTTGTTGTTTTTTTTTCCATTGGGATATTTTATAAATGCCTTAATGTAACCAATAGAATGGAAAAAATCTCATTAATACTGAAGCTTTCAATATCAGTGTAAAATTGAAAAAGAAAAAAAGAGAAATCTAGGAAATCTATTATTGTTTTGGATACATGTCATTGCATTACATTATGATGATTACAAATTGCATATCACAATTGCATTTAATCCGAATCTTATGCAACTTTCATTCACGACTTTAGAACGCAGTGAGAAATGGAAATGTCCCCTTAGAGTAATTTCCCAGCAAAAAAAGGGAAGCTACTAAAAGCTATGATAGTCATCTTTTTGGATCAAGAATTGGTGCAAACTTGGCTCGGATGCAATAAATTTTACATGGGCTTATCATAGT
>PGFW01068712.1:0-11933 GCA_003123925.1 Haematobia irritans | reverse complement strand
CAAACTGACTTTAGTCCATACTGGCATTAGACCACACATATGGTCAATGATTCAAACTTTCTGCCTTATTGACAATATTTAAAGTTTTAACAAAAATTTCCATATACACAAAGGTAAACGCAAAATGTTAAATCAAAGTAAATGTCCTTCTCTTGTAAGTCAAATTTGAAAGTTAAACTATTATTATTAGTTTTAAGTTAGTTTTGTTTCAATAGTTATTTGTTCCTTGCTTTGCGTTTCATGTTTCGACTCAATTTCAACATCATTCAGGCAAATTTCTTTTTCGTAACTTTGTTTTTTCTTTTTTTTTGTAGTGTTCTAAACTTTTCTATAGTTTTTAAATCAAATCTTTATAAAACTTTCTTCCCTTCTTGCCATCGCAACATTTCTCATCTCTTGTCAGTAAATGCATTATAAACTTTAGTTAATAATATCAACAATGAAAAAACTAAAACTGGCAACAAGAAATGCCATTTCATGCTACAAAGGCTATGGCAATGATAGAGCACATTTTATGTTGTTTTAGTTAAATGAAACTATCTTTTTGTTACTAAAAGGAAAAACACAAAAATGAATAGTAATCTTAATTTTAATATTTCGAAGAAATTGTATGGACTTTGCGTAGTTGTTAGATGCTAATGACAAAACTTAACATTAATCAAAGGACAAACACACAATTTGTTACCATAAGTTTATTAGTTCAATTTCTATGTACTTTAAGAACAGTTGGCTGATCTTAAAAATAAATCAAATTTAATTAACTCTAGATTTGTATGGTCTCTAACAAAGGGAGGTTGACATAAAACTGCACTGAAAAACATCATGACCGGTACCAAAGATTTTGTATTAAAGATTTCATTAATTATTTAAAGAATTTTTGCGCGACATTTATTTTAAAGCCAAAGTGGACCTTAGGCTATAACAAAATTTTCCTGCTTCTTGAGAAATTTTCAAAGAAATAAAAATTTGAGAAAATTTTCGATAGAAATAAAATGTGTGGACAAAATTTTCTAGAAAAATAACATTTTTGAGGAAAATTTTCTATAAAATAAAAATTTTCGATAGAAAATTACAATTTGACACAAAATTTCTTAGAAATAAAAATTTTTGGAAAAAAAATATAAAAATAAATTTTGACAAAATTTTCTATAAAAATAAAATTTTGGAACATGAATTTTCTACAAAAAAAAAAAATTTAAAAATAAAATTTTAGACAAAGCTTTTTTATATAAATAAAAATTAGTGATAATATTTTTTATAGAAATAAAATTTTTGACAAAAACTTTATTAAAGAACACAAAATCTTTGACCAAAATTTTCTATAAAAATAAAATTTTTACTAAATTTATTTGTATAGAATATAAATTTTTAGACCCAACATTTTTTATAGAAATCAAATTTTGACAACATCTTTTTTAAGAAATAAAATTTTCTATTAAAACTAAAAATTTTTTACAAAAATTGTAGAGAAATAAATTTAAACAATAATTTCCTCTATTAGAAATAAAAGTTTTTAAAAAAAAATTGTATAGAAATAAATTTAACACAAATTGTATATAATAAATCAAAATTTTAGACAAAAATTCTATAGAAAATCAATGTTGACAAGAATTTTCTATAGAAATAAAATTTTGGCGCCAAAATTTCTATAGATTATAACATTTTTGGAGAAAATTTTCTATAGAAATAACATTTTTGAGAAAATTTTCTTATAGACACATTACAATTTTTGAAGAAAAATTTTTGTATAGAAATTAAAAATTTTTTACACAATGTTGTATAGAAATAACCATTTTGAAATAATTTTGTGTAGTAATAATAATTTTAAAAAAAATCTATAGAAATACAAATTTTGAAAAAATTTTTTTCTATGGAACTAAAATTATGAAATTTTTTCTATAGAAATTAAGAATAAAATTTTGACAAATTTACTATGAGATAAAGTTTTGAAACACAAAGTTCTATAGAATATAAATTTGCAAATATTTTCAGTATAGCAATAAACAATTTTCGCGAAAAATTTCTATAGGCCCAATAAAAATTTTGACAAAAATTTTCTTACAGAAACTAAAATTTTGCCAAAAATCTTTCTATAGAAAATAAAAATTCTTGACAAACATTTTCCATACAAATACAATTTGACAAATTTTTTGTAGAAAAAACATCAAAAAATTGATCATAAACTAAAAATTTGACAAATTTTCTACTTAGAAATAAAATTTAGGACAATTCTTTTTATTAGAATAAAATATTGACACTTTTTTTATAGCCAATAAAATTTTGATGAATTTTTTTTTATAGAAATAACAATTTTTCGCAACATATTTCTGTTGCGTTATGCTACAAGTGTAGACAAGTTGTAGTCTTAGTCAATCATATGGTTTTTAAAGCTAAAATAAAAAAAAAAACAACATAATGATTGAAGAATAATACTAAACAAATAATTAGACACAAAACGAAAAAACATTAGACACAAATTTTCTACAAAAAATAAAATTTTGACAAAATTTTCTTATAGGAATAAAATTTTGACAAAATTTTTATAGGCAAATACAGTGGAAAAATGCTTCTACAAATAATAAAAATTTACCACATTTTCTATATTGGAAGCAAGATTTTGACCAAAATGTTATAGAGAAATAAAATGTTGACCAAATTTTCTATAGAAATAAAAATTTTGACAACAATATTATAGAAAAATAATACAATATTGACCAAATTTTCTATAGAAATAAATTCTTGAGAAAAATATCTTGTAAGATAATTTAGAATTTTCTTGAAAAAATTTTCTATGGAAGTTAAAATTTGAGAAAATTTTCTATAGAAAAAAATTTTTGAAAAAAAGCTGTTAGAAATAAATTTTGACCAACATTTTCTGGTAAGAATATATTTTTTATAAAATTCTTCATAGATAATAAAATTTTGTATCAAATCTGTTTATATGAATAAAATTTTTGAAAAATTTTATATGAGAAATAAAATGTCGATCAAATTTTCTATAGAAATAAAATATTTGACACAAATTTTTCTATAGAAATAAAATTTTGAGAAAAATATCTGTTAGAAATAAAATTTGAAGAAATATTATCTATGGAAGTAAAATTTGACAAAAAGCTGTTTTAGAAATAAATTTTTGACCAAATTTTTCTGTAGAATATATTTTTTATAAAAAATTCTCTATAGACAATAAAATTTTAGATCAATATTAGTCTATATGATAAAATGTTGACAAAATATCATAGAGAAATAAAATTTTTGACCAAATTTTCAATACAAAAAAAAATTTTTTGAGGAAAAAAATATCTTGGTAGAAATTAAAATTTTTGAGAAAAATTTTCTATAGAAATTAAAATTTGAGAATTTTCTTAGGAAATAAAATTTTGACAAATTTACGTATAGCAAATAAAATTTGAGATAAATTTTTCTATAGAAATAAAATTTTTGAGAAAATTTTCTATAAGAAATATAATCTTTTGAGAAAAATTTTCTCTCGCAACTACAATTTGTGAGAAAATTTTCTTAGAAATAAAATTTTGACAAAATTTTCTACTAGAAATAAAATTTTGAAAAAAAAAGCGTGCAGAATAAATTTTGACCAAATTTTCTGTAGAAGTATATTTTTTTAGAAACACTTCTATATTAAAAATAAAATTTTTATCAAATTGTCTATAATGAATAAAATTTTGACAAACATAAATTCTCTAGAAATGATTTCTTTTTTTTCGAATTTTGTAAGTCTTGTGGTAAAATTTTCTTCCACTTTGGTAGATTTATTTTTCAGCACGAGCTGTGTAACGGTGCTCCTACTATCCTTTAGTAGTTCTTCCTGGCCGTGTTTCTTATTTCTTGCGTCACTCCAAACGATGATCACTTTACAATGAAGGAGCTTGTGTCCTTATATTTAGGATGTATGAAAGGGTACCTTTAGATAAATAGAAAGATTCTAATGGAATGAGTTTCAAATTTCCATAAAAAAAATATGAGGAAATACACAATATTGAATCGTTCTTTCAGTCATAATTTACTTGATGGTCGAGTCTGAATTTGAAAATTCAAATAGTATGTAATACGACAGAAAAAATATATTTCGAACAACAAATTCAAGTATAGAAACTCAAATTAAAGAGATTAATTACTTTTAATGCATCATACTACTACAAAGAAATTGGATTCGCATCACAAATAATTGAATTACAATTATTTTTCCTAATTCATAATGTCTACAGAAACACAAAATGATGTATCAATTAAAGTTTTAATTTGGGACATAAAAATATACTTGATTACAAAAAATGATTGATTTTATTGAATTTTAATTAATTTTCTTAATGTATTCAATAAAAATTTAATTGATATCTGATTATAGAATTATTTTTATCGAGCCTTTATGATTAGATATACACCGCAAACAAAAAAGTTTACTATTGTTTCACGAAAATGACTAACCCATAGTAAGAATGACCATCATTTTGCGACCAAAGATTTTTTTCATCTAGGAATAAGTTCATGATTTTCTTTAAATAAGTTTTATGTATTGCCCATCGTATTTTAGTTCATTCTTACTTACGGCTGGGGGGAAGAATGTAACTTACACCTCAATTCAACAATTATTGCCTTGCTATTCCGGAAAAATGGAACAAGCTTTTGCTGGGAATCCATATATTTTGAAATTTGGTTTAAATAAACTATTTATCAGTATAATTTTCAAAGAAGTTAAATAAATTTGAGGAACTTAAAGCGTACAACAACCCTGCCATACAACTAAGAAATTTTTTCGTATCAATATAAGACAAATTTTTCATACACTACCAGTTATTTTATTTTCAAAAAATTATTATTATATTACAATTAAAAACTATTGCGCTTATGATATAAATAAAAGCAAACTGTTTTTTATTTTGTACGCAGTATGTTAGTTAAATCTTTTAGGTAGTTAGTAATTGCTTTCTTCAAACAGTAACTATTCTTATGTTAGTATTAGGAATGAAAAACTAATTAATATTCAATTTCCATTTTCTATCCATATTGAAAGATATATGCCCATTAAGTTGCTTATTTCATTTCATTCTCCTCTGCCCCAATTTCACCGCATTTCGCTAGTTTTTGTTGTGTGGATTTGCGTCATAAGCCTCTTGAAGTAAAAAGGTATATGAAATGTAAAAAATATTATCAAATTCTATGCGTATTTTGATCTTTAACTTACAAGAGAATTTTCTTTTTAGAGCCAATAGGGATATCAGCTAGTTTAGCATTAAACAGTTTAAGAAAGATTTCCAAAAAATACCATTAGATTTTGCCTGTCATCCTGCCAATGAAAAATTTTTTTAATAAATAGAATTTTGGCTTATTTACAAATGGTACTTAAAAACTTACCACATTTTGGAAAAAAAATCATCCAATTACTACATTAGTGGAATTTCATATCCATGCACAATGGGACATTTTTGAAATCCTTCTCCAGAATATAATGAAAATAAAGAATATATATTGAGGGAAATTAAGATTATAATTTCCACTTGTCAACTATAGCCATTTAGTATTGTATGGTGCGATATTAAGTTCGAGTTTAGTGGCTAAAAATCCCAATTTTTTCATGATTCGTTTTCTTTAGAACTACATCCTGGGAACAAAATTTGAACCGTTTTTGGTTCATTTTTAAAGTTTATATCAAATTTTTTTAGTAATTTGAGGTTGCTGAATCCAAATTTACACTTGTTTTTTAAGAGCTCGACTTTTGAGATATACGGTTATATTTCAAAAATTAAGCGGCATTTCCGCTATATATATTTGGAATAACTTTTGAAAAACAATTTCTCATATTTAAATTATGACAGTATATACGGCCGTAAGTTCGGCCAGGCGAATCTTATTGTACCTCACCATGGATTGCGTAGAACTTCTACTAAAGGCCTGTCATGCACAATCGAATTACTTGGGTTGCCGATAAACACTTGCCGACTGCAAGGTATCGTAAAACTTTTTAACAAACTTTTTTGTCTTCTAAATTCGTAAGTTAGCCCATCGGGGTAATATATTAAACAAAAAAAGGCCGATTAAATACGTTAATATCGAATATAGTTTTGACAAAATTTCTATGGAAATGAAAACTTGACAAAATTTCTATAGAAATTTAAAATTGTGGACAAAATTTTGTATAGAAATAAAAATGTTGACAAAATTTTCTACAGAAACTAAATTTTTACAAAATTTTCTTATAAAAAATAAAATTTTTACAAACATTTCTTATAGAAATAAACGTTTGACAAAACTTTCCTATTAGAAATGAAACTTTTGGACACAACTTTCTATAGTAATAAAATTGACAAAATTTCTATGCAAATAAAGTATTTGGCTAGATTATTTTTGGCGATATGGACCAATTTTTTGTGTAATAAAGTCATCGGCTAATATCATAACTAAAGACCTATATTCGACCAATTATTTCACATGGCTGATTAGAGGCCATATATTGACAAAATGTGACCAAATTTCAACCGCATCCGGATGACTCTCCTCTCGCTCCATATATAATTATGGACCGATATGCCGACCAAATTTTTGTTACATGCTTGTTAGAGACCCGTATACTAACATCAAGCGGTACCACCACTCTCTCACACGCGATCGGTATGAATTTTTGCCCCTCCCAAGACGCTCGGAGGTCAAATCTGCGGGATCGGTAAGGGAGCATTATATAATTATGACCGATAGACCAGTTTGCATGGTTGTTTTAGAGACCATATACTAACACACGTACCCAAATTTCAATCGGTAGGATGAAGTTTGGCTCCTCCAAAGAAGGCTCCGGAAAGAGATAAACTCTGGGGATCGGTTATATGAGGAGCATATATATATTTATGGACGATATTTGACCAATTTTTCGCATTGGTTGTTAGCAGAACGGATGTATACTAACATCAAGTACCCAAATTTCAACCGGATCGGTTATGAATTTTTGCCCCTCCAAGAGGCTCCGCCGAGATCAAATCTGGGGATCGCGTTTATATATGGTGCTATATATAAAATATGGACCAGATATGCGACATGGCTTTTAGAGACCGTTAATACTTAGACCACGTACCAAATTTCACCGGGATCGGTGAATTTTTGCTGCTCCGGACAGGACTCGCCACCACGCCAAAATTGGGGATCGGTTTATATGGGGCTATACGTAAACGGGATGGGCCGATATGCCGCCCATTATTCAATACATCCGACTAACATCAATAACAAACTACTTGATGCCAAGTTCAAGTCGATTAGCATTAGTTTCGTATCGAAGTTAGCGTTTGATTCTTCCACAGACGGCACGGACAGCCGCGGACAGACGGACAGACGCACGGACATTGCTTAGATCGACTCAGATTTCACCACGACCCAGAACTATATTCTCTACTTCTATGCGCCGGTCTTAGAGCAATAAATTTCGACTGTGTTACAAACGGAAATGACAAAGTTAATATACCCCCATCTATGGTTGGAGGGATATAAAAACAGCCGTCTAATAAGCTTAAAAACGATTTATTCTGTTCTTAATCGTGTAATCCATTTTTAAAGAATATAAACTTATAAAAACTTTCGTATTCGAGCTATTCTCCATAAGTTATATTTAAATTTGCAATTCGAAGGCGTATAATTTTATAACTTTTCTTACTGATTTATTCTTCTGATCTTGAGGGCACCTAAACTCGAAACTACTAGTACACACTTAAGGACTCGTCCTATAACATAAAAATATAGACTCAAAAATTGTACTGTGATCCAGATGCTTTAGAGTAAAATATAGCATCATTTTATTACCACTCATTCTATGAATATTTTATTGTAAACAATTTAAAACCGCACTAATTTTACAATTATTAATAGAAATATACAGCTTCTTAATATAGTTGATTTACTTTTTAGAGTTATTTATTTGTTTTATTCAATATAAAGTGTTTTTGTTTTTCTCATAACATCACCACCATTCACTTATCAGTTTCTAAAATGTTTACGAAAATAAATGTATTTTTAAATTAATAAACACAAATACGCACGGTCCAAGCGCACCACGGTGTGCGCTTCATAAAAGCTGCATTCGAACAGAACCCTGAACCTGCCAACCACATAACAACTCGGACGACAGACACAAACCTAGTCCATCATTAGAAGGACACCATATGTAAAGAAAAACACACCTACCACCCAACATGATCCCTTTCTTCGACTGCTATTGCAACAAAAACAACTATCACACAAAAGCATTATCAAACAACACACATTCCAATAACATCATCGCAATAACAAACACAAACAAAAAAAAAAAAAAAAAAAGATGATGCAATTAATTTCATAATTTTCTTCTCACTTTCAATTTCCCGAAAGTATCACGTTTATTGATAGTTGGTATTCTTATCTATAGAGATTAAGGCTACAAACTATATTCAAAATTTACGAGGAATTCCATAAAAAATTATATACCACCCGTCAAGGATTAAATATAATCACTACTCTTTTATTCTACTTTATTCTAAATTTCAATGTGAGGAAATATACTCCAACTTATGTAAAAACCGAAATAAGCTATAGGAAGCCGCCATACGAATTCAGGTTACTGCTGGTTAATGTAATTTTTACTAAAAAATTTTTTTCCATACAAAAATTTTCTTAGTAAATATGTCCACATTTCGACTAGGTAGATTTTTATATTTGCCTATGTTCTTTTTATGAATACAATTCACGATGTATTAACTATTGTATTGGAATTTTATTTAAGGCAAAAACCCGTTCCATTTTCGTAGTTTACGTGAAACTAAAAAACATCTTACTGAATTTTTTATAATGTTTTCCTTTCAGCTAAGTTGGATTTTACGCAGTGGTTACGAAAAATGAACTATTTATTACAGTAAATTTTGAACTATGTGGAAGCTTAAACTGGTTCCTAAAATTAACAAGACACCTTTTTTCTGTGTAGATTAAGGAAACATAGGTTATTAACCACATGTTTCCTTAATCATATATCTGTCCATAATAGCTCTGAAAAAAAATAATTGCTATAAAAACTATCTAACCATCGTTTCATTTAATCTATATCTGTCCATAAAGCTCGAAAACATAATTGTATAATTAGATTAACTGCATTTGGACGATTCAATTTGCCTGTTCGGGTATCAGCGCGTAACATTGAAATATTAATAAAAATTTAACATTGATCGTTGATCGGCAAAAACTCAATTAAATTATTATTTTAAAAAACCGCCAACTTTTCGTCATTTACTTTCTTAATTCGACATTAGTTGTTTTTTATTTTGACATAAATTTGATTTGTTTGCGTAATAACATTCTATTAATTAAAACTTTAAAAAAATGTTCCATCACTTTTTTAATCTGACATAGTTCCGAGATTGATTTAAAATTTAATTGTATCAATAAATTATTCTTAACTAAATATTTGGAAAATTTAATCACTTGACTTAATAATTTAACTTAATTTTCTATTTTGATTAAAAGTTAATTGTATCAGTTTACATTTATTAATCGGAAACATTTTTCAACTTCAATCAACTTTTTAATTGCAACATAATTTGGTGATATTTTTTCTGTGTATAGTAGTTCTTCGCATATTTGGCTTGGAATAAATACAAAAATGATTAATGCAAGGACAAAATCTTTGGAACCGGATAAGCTTGTTTTGTTTGGAGTAATAAAATTGAACTTGTATGACTTTTGCATATTCTTGTAACATTTATTTAGTTCACCATGAAAATAAATCGTTTAGAGCAACATAACAAAAATTAGTTTAGTCAAACGTTTTCATCCATTTAAGGCAAAATCTAATTAAGATTTGTATTGTAACCAATAAATTATTTAACACTACGTATAAACCTTATTGTAGTTTATGGTATGTTTTTATATGACATCCATTTACATAATTAGGTCAATGGCGCCTTTGGCAACAAGTAATTCCCATAGTTCACCACTACCAACAAAAATCCCAATGTTATATAGGCAGCCATTTTTATTGCTGTGTTTATATTAACAATGAAATAAACAGCTCTCTTATGAATGCCTTGTTATTTTTAATAAGCTCATCTCCAGCTGCTGCAAATGACCACAATTGGGAATAGGTTGACTTATAACCTCCGTAGAATGGTCAAGGTTTTGTATGCCCGTAAATCCGTATTGTAGGAAGTACGCATATAAAATGGTGGCCAATACTACTCCACCTAGAACGATGGCCTTTCTAAGAATAGTTAAGATTAATTCCAATTTTAACGTATAGCATAAATCCTCTTACAGTTCTTGCCCAGCTACCTACATGATAGGTACAAACCGGAAGGATCATCACTAAACATCCTGTGTGTGCATTGTATTTGGTTTGAGATCGCTAATATTTGTAATTACCAGAAAAAACTGTAATTATGTTACCACCCTTTCATTTGATATGATAAGCTGCTAGGATTAAAATCCGGAAACTTTTTATTTAACTTGCCCACGCTGTTAGGATTAAAATCGAATGAGGAGTGGAGGCTTGCTAGAAATTTGAATGTAGGTGGCGACCAATGCGTCGTTCTTGTTTTATACCCTCCACCGATGGGGTATATTAACTTGTCTTCCGTTTTGTACACATCGAAATATTTTCTCAGACAAAGTACTATATATTCTGGGTCGTTTGGTGAATTCTGAGTCGATACTAAGCATGCCCCGTCGTCCGTCTGTTGAAATCACGTAAGCTTCCGAACGAAACAAGCTATCGACTTTGGAAAACTTGAAACAAGTAGTGTATTGATGTAGTCGGGATTGGTATTTGAAAATGGGCCATATCGGATAACTTTTGACGTATAGCCCATATAAACGGACCCCCAGATTTGTTTTGCGGAGCCTCTAAGAGAAGCACATTTTATCCGATCCGGGCTGATATTTTGGAACAGATGTGGTATTGGTCTCTAACAAACCATGCGAAAATTGGTCCACATCGCCGTCCCATAATTATATATAGGCCCCCATTAAACCGACCCCAGATTTGGCTTGCGGAGCCTCAACAAGAAGCACAATTTCATCATATCCGGGCTGAAATTCTGACATGGTGTTGGAGTAACAACCATGCGCTGCTAACAACCAGCAAACATTAGTCCACATCGGTTCATTAATTCTATATAGCCCCAATTTTGGCTTGCCGGAGCCTTAAGAGAAGCAATTTCATCCGATCCGGGCTGAAATTTGAACATGATGTTAGGTATATGGTCACTAAAACCGTCAAATTGGCAATCGGGTCATAATTTATATATAGCCCCCATATAAACCCGGATTCCCAGATTTGCTTTGGGAGCCTCAACACGAAGCAAATTTCATCCAGATCCGGCTGAAATTTCTGTAACATGTTGTTGGTTAAGATGCGTCTCTAACAACCATTGCAAAGTTAGCCACATCGGTTCATAGATTCGTATATAGCCCCAGGATTTGGCTTGCGGAGCCTTTCAAGAAACAAATTTCATCGATCCGGGCTGAAATTTGGACTGATGCTTGAAACTGATTGGTATTCTAAACAACCATGAAAAATTGATCCACATCGGTTCATAATTGCTATATATAGTCCCCCCATAAAACCGCTGATCCCCAGATTTGGTTGCGGAGCCTACTAAAAGCATATTACATCCGATCTTGATTGAAATTTGGTACAAGGGTGTTGCGTATATGCGGTCTGCGGCTAAAACCATGCAAAAATTGTGTCTCCATATCGCGCCATAATTGAGTTATATAGCCCCCATTATATACCGATCGCCCAGATGCTTGGGCTTCGGGCCTCTAAGAGAAGCAAATTTTCATCCGATTCTGGTTGAGGAATTTGGCACGTAGGTGTAGTATATGTCTCTACACATTTTTACCAGAAATTGTCCTATCGGTCCATAAATTTAATATGCCCTTATATAAAACCGGATCTTCCAGATTTGACC
>PGFW01068639.1:479-11201 GCA_003123925.1 Haematobia irritans | reverse complement strand
AACAAAAAACGATGATCTGCAAGTCAGTGTTTTCGTTAACGCAGTTCACTAATATAATATAGTATTTAATTGATTAATTCAATTCGGAAAATATTTTTATCTTCAAAATTAGCACCACAGGTCGAAACGGTGGGAATTTGGAAATTTTTTCTCGGGTTTTCAAATTACACATTGTGATTGATCCAATCATCCTTTGTGATTGAAATTGAATAATTTTTGAGCAAAAGTGGAAAAAGAGCGAAAACGAAGAATCAAGAGTAATGGGTATTTATAAAAAAATGTATGATGGAGAGATCATTTCTGTGGAAGTAACTCGTAAACGAACGGTTGGGTTTTTTGGTTTTTCGCGTAAATTTGAAAACGTGATTGGCGACATTTCCTTGTCTGCTGCATTCAAAAATTGTGTGCATAAATATTTTGAACGCAACAATCAAATTCATAGCAAAGGGTTGAAATAAATAAAGTGTGCAACAACAAAATGGCATGTGGTAAACGGTTTGAAAAAAAATATATACAGAACGCATTAGAAATTACTGTGTTTTGTGTATTGTAAAAATGGAAAAGACAAATCTACGTTATTGAAGGTAAGACATTGTGAAATGTGAATACCGTTTTCTATTGAAGCCTGTTTACATTAAACAAAGTAAAATGATATATATTTTTTATTCATTTATTTTAGTGAGCAATTTTATTTCGTGAAATTGGTCAATCAATCAACTGCATCATTTTATCAAATTATATAAGAATATGTTTGCAACAAAACGGTGGTAGCGCATATTGATCTTTTAAAAATATATTTTTTCACTCCTAGTTTTCTTAAAACCAAAGAAGGGCGTGTGGGTTTGTTGTATGGGTCCTTGAAGTTGCGAAGTTAGCGTTGGCATTATATTGAATTTTTGTTTTTAACACTGGCCTTTTTCCTAAGTTTGAACGCCAAGTAGCACTGGTTGAAAAAAACTGTTTTTCATAATGTTGGCTATAAACATTATATGTTTGAACAGCAATTTATAAAGACACAATATTTTTGGAAGTGGCAAGCTAAATGTTCCATAAAACTAGCATATACATGATTGGACATATTATGTTAATATGTAGAACAATATATATGTTTGGGACATAAATGGTTTGTAATATAATAATGCTTGAATGCAAACATATATTCAATTTGAAATAGCCTAAATAAACATATATGTGTTTATGTAGCTTGGAGAGCTATTTAACAGGGAGCGATATTGAATTAAGTTGGTTGGTTGTTGCTGTTATACAAAAATTACATTTTTTATTTTTCTTGGGCAATTGAATGCAGCTACTTCCTTTGATCGCTATACAAACTGTGTGGTTCCGCTGTTCGAATCCCCGTCCGGCAAAAAGGTAAAATTAAATAAAAAAATCATACAATTGAATAATTCTTCTACAATGTTTTGTATTACAGAGAAAAAGGTGGCGAAGAACTAAAAAATCTCGTGAAAGTGAGAAAGATGTGGGGAATATACAATTTGGGCAGAAACAAAATTTTGAAGGCATTCAGGTCGAAAACCTAATGTTGTTAGACCTATATTACCTGTTATTTTCATAATTTCATTGTGATTGTAAATATATAAATAAATAAATAAAATTTTGAGCACAATATGTTTTGGGAGAATTTTTAAAGCAATATAATATTTTGGGTGGCAAAATGCTTCCAAACAATATTATAATATGTTCACATAATAACATATTGTTTTTTGGAAGACATACATTATTGAATTTGGATGGCAAAATACAAAAAATGTTTGGAACTTAGACTACCCAAACATATATTCGTTTAGAACAATATGCTTTCAACATATTATATATTGGAAGAAAATCAAACATATAAATGTTTGGCAATACCCAAAAATGTATAATACTTGAAGCAAGAATTATGTTTGGGAGTATATGTTACAGAAGCGATTTTTTGTGAGCGTGTAGAGAGCAGTATATCTGATATATAAACTAATGAGCTGAATTATGTAACGGTAAAAAAGTTCTTTCTTTTGAATTTAAAAATATGAAAAATGTCCGAAAAATAATATAAATATGTATTTTCCAATTTATTTTTTTCTAATTTCCAGAATTGCAAAGTATCAAAATAAACATAATACCAAATATTTCATTGTTTTGGGGCGTGTCTGTGATTGGTTTCAAGTTTTAAAATAGGCAGATTTCAGTGTGTGAAATTTTTGGAAAAAAATAGGAATTGTACTAAAATTAAATTACGAGTCTGCCTTAATAAACACCTTTTATGCTAGAAAGACTACAACTGCAAGAAGAAGATTATAAATCTGCAACCTGGAAGCTAGAATTTTAACGTTGATATTCTTGCAGGTAGTTTTTAGAAAATTAACTTTTAATTGACAGAAATTAAATTTCGAAATTATTCTGTTTTACTTTCAGAAAAAACTAATTTAGCTTACAGGTGCTGATTTTATTGAAATCTAGGCGCATTTATCATTTAGAAGGAAACATGCTGAATGGTTATTATGAATAAGTAGATAAGATTTAAATAGTTCTATTTTTTTTCCCACCCTAATGTAATTGTAGTGTAAGTTTATGTAGAAAAAACACCAAATGAACAAGAAACCAAATTTATTTGTCTATTGCAAATAAATTCAAAAAAAATAAAATAATTAAATATGTTTATTAAACACATATTTCCTTTTATTTCAAAATAAAATTAAATACGGTATTTTGGGGTCGCAATATTATAAATTTTTTGATTGATAATCTTATAGCCAATTTCAATTAAATTATTTAATTGAATGATCAAATAGTTTGATTGATTTTTGTCGCGAAATTAAATTAAAATTTAATTGATTCAATTAAAAACTTTGTGAAAGATTGAATTTTTAAATTTAACAAATCAATCACGTTTTTAATTGATTCAATCACACAATTAATTATTCCGTTAACAACAAGTCAATTAATAATTTTTAATTGAAAATCGTGTTGGTTTCAATCAAATGGGTGATTGATAACTAAATATTTTCGTGATTGAGACATTTCAATAAAAATGATTGAATCCCGATTTTTCGTGATTGAAACAAAAAATTTTTTTTTGTGTGTAGTGAACAACAATTACTGTGATAACTTTACTGAAAACTGGTTTCAGGAGCAACTAACATCTAATGTTACATTATAGTTTTCTTCCCCTGATTTTTTTAAATAACAAAAAATTTTTTATTTTTTTTATTAACGGGCCTCTTCGTTACTTACGAAGAGCCGCAAACATGTACTTGGTTTATTCGAATGGTATTGTGAATTCAAGAGGTCTTAGGTTCACCCAAGACGAATTTCGTGAAGATTGTTGTTTCAGAACCAATGTGATGCTGTGCGCCACCTGATATTGGCAAGATGGTCATGTGGACCTATAGTGAGATTGAGTCACCAAAGGTCGTGTCGAATGTAGAGGTGTGCACGGTGAGTAATATTTTGCTCAAGCTCACGCACACTCACGAACGGAAAAGATCTTACTCAGCACATTCAGCCACGATATTTTTGGTAAAGACTGAACTCACGCTTCAAACGCACACTCACGAAAAGAAATTGTACTCACGCACGAAAAATGTCGTGACTCATGAAAAATACCGTACTCACGCGAAAAATATGTGAACTTCACGAAAAATGTCGTGACTCACTGAGAATTTTTGAGTAATTTAATCCTAGGCGACTTGTCTGAAAATATGAGCATATTAAAATCGAGACGTTATTACATACACCTTCTTAACATCCCAGGTGTCATCTAAATTGGTAATGAATTTAACTCTTAAGCGGGTATTTATGCTGGTGAGGGGGCGGATTATTTGTGTGGAGCGTAAATCTTTACTCACGACACCTCACGAAAGATAATATTTTCGTGACTCACGCTCACACACGAATTTGGTTGTTAATCACTGCTCATCCCAGGAGGCACAACTCACAAAAGCCGTTGCCATGAGGTGTACTTCACGACTCACGGGCTAGAGTTTTCACAAAATTTTCGTGAGTCACTGAAATTTCGGTGTCATGTGCACACCTCTAGTCCGATTGGTCGAAAGAAATGCTCGGCAGAAAATAGATTCGCGGCAAACAAAAATTTCACGGAAAATTTTTCCAATTAAAGTCTTAATTGAGTTTTTAAAAATATCATAAAAATTTATTGATTTCAAATTTTTTCAAATTGAAACAAAAATCATCACAAACATTAATAGTAATCCAATTAATTTTTTTTTTTTTTTAATTGTTTATTTTTATTTAATTTTTGTACTAGATTTCTGTGATTGAAGACATTTCAATTAAAAATTAATTGTATCAATTAATTTCGCGATTGAAGACAAAAAATATTTGTTTGTTTGTGTGCTTCGAAACACGTCTTTAACATTGTGACAGGTGATGAATCGTTGATTTACGCGTATGGGTAAACTGCAGTCAACTGTATGGGCGTATCAAGATGAGCCTAATCCAACAAAAGTTGCTCGCGCACGAAGCACTTCAAAGGAAATTTCCGCCTTTTTTCGGAAAAACTGGACATGTTGCAATTTCTACCACAGAACAATCAAGTGTGTTACACAACTATATTTGCTTGCCAGTTGTCTTCCAAGATATCAGGAACACCAATCGCCGAAAACGGATAACACTTCACTACAGTGATCAATACCGGTGGACCGTTTGTCTTCTTACAGCCACCTGTCGGTCGTTTCATAGAACCTCACAATCGACTTTCGATTTTTATATTTTCATTGTAAAATTGCCAAAATTAGACAAGTATATCTGCGTATTTTAATAAACTGCAATGAAAACAATTCCAAAAAGGTATCACGTACATTTCAATTTAAAAAATTGTGTCCACCGGTTTTGGAAAAAGTCCAGTTGTTTAAAACCGAGAAAACCCGACATTCAAAAAACCCCGCGTTTTTGATCACTCTACTCTTCAATACAACAATGCGAGTTCTTACAAATCGGCTCAAACAAAGGCATTTTTGAGCACTCAAAACATCGATTTGATGGGTCGATTATTCCGAGAGTAATGAAGGTAACAATAACCAGAGATACTCATTAAGGTGTGTAGTTTTTTCTAATTATCGAGTGAGGTATAGATCGGGTATTCAGAGTATGGGAGTATGGGGTGTACGTGTATAAGTTGGTGTGCGCACAAGTTAGCTAATGCTTGTCACTATTTTTGTAGTGAAAAATTTAACTTTGTTCAATACGAGCATAGTCCGATATCAAATTAAGGTCCCTTGTTCACAATTAGTGTCAATCCGAGCAATTTCCTGTGAGCAATGCTGGTTTATATTAATGTTCGATCTTCTTTGATGCTCTAAATTCAATTGTCCTCGTCTTGTACGTAAAGCCAGTGTAATAACGAATAGCCATATATAACATGTATCATAAGTTTTTTATGTACGTAGATAAAAAATGGGGAATTACCAGGGTCCGGAATACTAATATCACACGAAGGCAAACGTAACGCGATCCCTGTAAGATTCCATAGATCGGGAATTCGTAAAGGACTCGCGCTCCTCATAAAGAGAGAGACGGTGTTTAATGAAAGGGAGGCATGAGTTAGTGACGGAGGAAGAAAGTGCTGGAGAATATGTAGGATGAATAAAATAATGAGGCATAAGATAATCGATGATAATACTCCCATGAAAAAGTAAAAACTACTGGACCCAGAAATATTAACACTGATGAAATATATTTCTCAAACCTCTGTTGACCATGAGAAATAATATTCGAGCTGATTAAGCTCTTTAGCTGAATAATGGAGAAAGGTTTTCCATTTTTAAATATTTATAATATAGAAGAAAGATATAATATAAGAATAAAGTCCAAGTCCATTTGGTAGTAATGTATTAAAAATAAAGAAATCAAAATAGTCTATCCAATGTTTCCCTTTGTTGAAATATATAAATATGAGTTTTCAATAGGGCTTTAATATGCCATGTCCATGTATCGATTGATAAATTGAGAGATTACAAAGTCATCTGGTATCTATCCAAGTTTTTTTCCTTTTTAACTCCTTTTAGCAACTTTCTCATAATATAAACTGAATATATAAATAACCAATCATTATTTGATGTAAATTAGTTACTAACTAATTCACAAATATACATTTTAATATTACCAAGAACTGAAATCCTCGCAAATTTGTAAATTAGGAACTTCCAGAGTATTTGCTCATATCAGAATCATGGCTGAACATTCAATATCGTATATTAGCTTATATACAATATAGATGGTATTACTGTTAATGTTGCCAAATCACGGAAAATCATTTTTGCAGATAAACATGGAATCCCCTAGAAGACAATACATTTACTCAATTACTTGTGTGTCCAGAGCTTCATAGCTCTAATATAGATGTCAATAAATGGATCTCCTTACCAATGACTGATTGTCTCGTGTGAAGGTCATTATGTGTGAGATTAAAAAAATCCAGACTGTATATTCTGAATAAAAAGGGCGGGAATAACCAGGTAATAGCGCCATGTAACCTACAAAATGTGTGTAAGGAGATTTTTTTGGCATGAGATAGTAGAAGGAGAAACGAAGTAAAAGCAATCCGCGCCTTGACACCAGAGTTCACTCGGAAACATTGCTAAAATTTAATTAGAATTTGAATAATTATGTTTTTGATTGGCGAGAATGTAGCTTATCTCTCTCAGAATACTATCAATTGTCCCTGATAGAAGATATGAGTTCCCCCAAATGTCATGTAGTAGAAACAACCGAAGTCATGATTAATGGTCTCAAAATTTAAGTGTGCGGTCAACTGTATGACGATGCTTTGTGAAGTGGACTACAAAGAATTGACTCACGTGTAGCCTCGATTGGAAGAACCAGAAAGTTCATCTGAATTCAGTTGATGTTTGGTACGATGGGCTGTAATATAAGAAAAAACCCTGCAAAAAAAAGAGAGCAGGCTCGAATTATAGTTACGAGGAGCACAATCACCCCCCCTAGTAAAGGTACCGAGTCACTCATAGATACTTGAACCGTCCAGGGCGCCTGTGGAAGACGAACACCTACCAATCATCAGTCTAAGAGACTGGATATCCGTTGAACACTTAGAGTCATACACGTTCTGACAAGTCGATGGATTAATGCTTTTCTGCCTCTAGGTATTCGACCACAGAGACCGGTTTGAGCTGAGTGGCGGAAGTAAAAACTAATTGCTTGGTATTTTGGTCTCGAATGATGTTATCAAGGTAGTGAGCAAGTCTCTGTTGAGACAAGTTTCGCACTAGTGGAATGCGCGAGTGTTGTTTCGAGATGGTCTAAGTTATTATAAACTCGCCATATATACGTGCCCCCGGCCCGGTCAACCGCAACCATGCATGATTGGGTTTTATATCAGTCCATAATTATATATAGCCCCCATATAAACCGATCCCCAGTTTGACTCCGGTGCTTTTGGAGAAAGCAATTCATTCCGATCCTTGTTGAAATTTGGAGTGGTGGTAGTCATATGATATTTAACACCATGGCAAAGTGTCCATATTAGTCCTAATCATATATATGCCCATATAAACCGTCCCGAGATTGGTTTTGGAGCCCTTTGGAGGAGCAATTTCAATCCGAGTCAGTTGAAATTTGGTACAACACCATGCTAACTGGTCCATATCGGTCCTATAGTTATTAATACTAGCCCTCAGATAAATCCGATCCCATCACACAAAAGATGGTCCAAAATGCGTTTGAATCCAAGACACTATGTCTGCAACGCCGGGCAATGCTAACCATTTACCTGCTTATAAGTACTTCCAACAATCTGAAGTTTGATATTAAATCATGCAAAAAGTTGTTCTCAGACTGAGACAAATTCAACACTGGGACAATTCGAATATGAAATAAATATATTCAAAGAGGCTTCGTTAATCGGCCTCCTTAACGCCGAAGGCTAACTAGAAAATGATACCAATCACACAAAAAATTGGGTCCATATACAAGTTCATCAATTGTATATGCCCCCATATAGCGACCCCATATACTCAATCTGTCCTTGACACACTGTTTATTTTCATTAGAGGTGCGGTACCAGCGTTACGAATTGAACGCTACCGAAATTTCGTTGCATAAAATAGCAATGCATTCTTATGGAATTGAATTTTTCGCTAGAGGTGCAGGTACCTGGCCCTTTAGATCCAAATTTAAACGTTTTTCTTTATTCATTTTAAGTGGGTATTAAGTTGAGTTAAGCGCTAATTTTTCCTAAAGTGAAAACTAAACGAGTAAAAAGGCATAAATTATGTATATTGGTTGCAAATTTTATTATAACTTGATGGGGAAAGCCAAAGCAAATTTCACAGTATGTAGTTCTTAAAATGGTTTTGATTAACGAAAAGTATATCGTGAAAAAAATGACGGTTTTTTAGCTGAATAAACTCGAACTTAATACCCACCTTTAGCCGCTAAAAACGTCATACTTACACCATTGCAAAGTACCTTTGACTAAAAACAGGCCATTACCAAGACATTTCCAGTTTTTACCCATATCCCAGACAATTATAGTCTTCTGATCGATATGAAATTTGCGGCAGTCTATCTGTCAGCAGGTTGATGTCTGAGTCAAACCTGAACGTTTTTACGTGATACATAGATATAAAGGATTTCGCCCCTTAAATTATATAAATAACCTAAATATAAGGAAAGAGAAAATGAGCTGTCCGAACTTAAACCACCTTATAAAAACATATTCACCATTCAAGGTCCATTATAAAACGCCATTACAAATGACATTCAGTTTTACCAATAATCCCAGAAATTTAGTTTCTGTGATTATTGAATTTCGGCAGTCTATCTGTCAGGCAGGTGACTGTCTGAGTCAACTGAGACGTTTTCTTACGTGATACATATTCAAATCGTAGGTTGACTGTGCATAATGTCATCTGAAGCGAGCCATTTGATGATGGTGGTTAAATCATACGCGTTTCTGTACTTGAATTCTCAAGACCGAGGGCATAGATCACTCAGCATATGTTGTGAGCGAGGCCCTGAATTATGACTACGTGTCAGAGTAACGTTAAACGTATTTGGTCTTGAGAGGAAAGATCCTACATCGGCTTTAGGTTCTATCGTCGTATAAGCTTGAGTAAGGTATATTACTAAACCGAAAGGCCCCATCCATAGCCGCACATATCAAGATCTAGTGTACTGAGCATGTAAGAATATCGAGCTATTTACTGAGGGCATTTAAAGTTACCACTGATTTCTGAGAGGAGATTACACGGTTAGTGTTCTATCGAAGCTTGAAGTCAGGTATATTATACCCCAGCTAATCAGATCGAACGACGACAGTAATATGGTAAAAAAATATATTTATGTCTTCAGCTCGTAGGCTTCTAAAAAAAACCGACACAATGTTTTAATATTGTGTTTGTCTCATAGCATGTCAAAATAGTAGGAGTCACGAGCTAGAAGTAGATTCGCAAACTTAGGTATTTTGATAAAATTTTGGGCCTTTGAAGGCACTTTGAATTGCTGTATAACATAAACAAAATGAGTAGTAAAAGAAGCTGTCCAATGTTAAGGTCAAGTGTACGAATATTTGGTTTTATCGATATGCCAATTACAAAGTAAACTTCTGGACAGTTATTTTATATATAATGTGCATCTATTGGAAAATGTTTAAGTCCACTTTTGATAATTTTTAATGATTAAATCCATTAAAGGATCAAATAGGCCTGTAAGTGTGGTGCAATTTTCTAGTCACATATAGTAACTCTTGAAGTTATTTTTGTTTCTGTAATGCAGATACGGTTGAGCCTAAATTCGGTCAATGAGTTTGGATCGTACCATTAGCTAAGTTTCTTCTTGGGGAGAGAAGTCAAATGTATAGGTTTTGCCTTGCGAGGTAAATTATCATATAGATATGCTGGTATAGGTGTGCCCGATTTGGTGAATTGATGCGAATGACTTCTCATTTTATTCCCATCACTTTAAAAACATCATATGAGAGCTCAATCGTTTTTCCACACCTGAATGGGCAGTTGAAGTCGATTGACTATATAGTATTGTCATTGGAGATACATCAATCAGAGTACAAACATATTCCGACATATGGTATGGTTGCCAACGTGGGTATAAGATTCTTATAGGGAATAACATTTTGGAAATACAATAACAATTCTTCGATAATTAATAATTTGTTTTTGTTCTCTATTCCCGAAAATATAAGAGGCATCCTCGATCATTATTGGTTTCGTGTTCCAAATAACGTGCTAACTTGTTTTGTCACTGCTAAGTTATAAAATTTCTGAGAGGGGTTGGTCACCTTTACATTTTTTGTCAATTGGCTTACTCATGGCCATTGTATCTTTTCAAATATTTTTCTTCGTTTCGAAAAAAAAGATTGGCTTTAAAGCTTGAATTTGTTAAATAAATGGAAAAAATGCAATTAGTCAGTATCTGATTAGTTTCGATAAATCCAATTTCAGAAGTAAACTCTGGAAACAGTTATTATATATTTTAAGTGATCTTTTGGAAATGTTTAATCATTTATTTTTAAATACTTGTCCATAATTTCAATGGCCTGTAAAAATCTACAATCTACTATAGACCCTTAGTTTTCTTGTATGCAGATCGGTTGAGTATTCGGTCGAGTTTCGGTCGTAGACCCTTAGCCTATAAGTTCTGTTAGGAATTCAAGTATGGTTTGACCTTCGAGGTTAAATTACATACAATGCTGGTAAGTGTGCATTTTGGTGACTTGATGAACCGATG
>PGFW01068634.1:345-24108 GCA_003123925.1 Haematobia irritans | reverse complement strand
AAACACACAGAGCAAACACACAAATATTTTTAATTTATTATAGCAAATACGTTTTTGTACAAGTTTTTTTAATTTTATTTTTTATTTATTTGAAAAAATTCTTAATTTATTCTTGTCATATTTCTCTTCCTATAATATTTTTCGATTTACTTTTTCCATTACGATCCAACACACTATAAGTGACATCAACAAAAATGTAAATTCACCAGGCGAATATTCGTTATTCTTTGAAAAGTATCGTAACCAAAATCATTCTTTTTCAGCATTCATTTCAGTGATCCATTGAGTAACGGCATTGGTCCTTTTGAATAGGAAAATATTAAATATTAATTTGATATTTATTATATCCAATAAATAATAATGGCAAAGATTGGGATATCCGATTTTATAACGCGCGTTTACAGAATTTTTATTAGAATTTATGCGCGCAAAGCCAACACAACAAACACTAGTGCCCTTTCGCCAATTGTGAATTACCCAACGCGGCTTTCGTTCACATTAGTGTTTGGCCAAAAAGTGAGAGTTTGATTATCGTTAATCGAGTCATTCGTTGGTGTTGAAATGGCTACTGAGACATCTATACTCTCTGTGGCTATTATTTGATGAGTACGTTTCTTGCGTTTCTAATAATGAATGAATCAATTGAAATAACGAAATATATATTTGTTTTAATAATTTATAACGTAATTAATTATTTTATAATTTTTTACTTAATTCCCAAAACGAAATAATAAAAGGCACAAAAAATATATTGAATGGTGTTAGTGGTGAATTTCGTGCTGGTCAATTATCTGCCATTATGGGACCTTCCGGAAGTGGCAAAACAAGTTTACTGAATCTCTTATCAGGCTATAGGTAAGTACACAGAACATGTCTTAAGGCGCACCTGCCTGTTCTAAAATTTTTTCGGAAGTCTTAACAATCAGCTACATGCGCTCCGTAAATTGTTTTTGGGCTCTTTGCGCGTATATTTACCATCATGTCGTTTTCACATCTATTGAAATATCGATTGAAATTTAAGAAAATTATCAAGACTAACAAGATCTTTAATGTTTTAGTGTTGTGTTCAAGAAATTCTCAGAGATTAAGCTTTTTCCTAGCATATAATTAAAAATTTGTAAATACAATTTAAACTAGAGAAAACAACCAAAAATGTCATAGATTTTACATTAAGGTATATATTTTAATTAAATATGCAGTAGTGATATGTAAAAAATACGTCGCTTTTACATCAATAGCTATTTTAAGACCGACGGTGATTATATTATTATTTTTGTTTAAAAACGGCTACACGCCGCGTTTCTTGTTTCTTTCACTATAAAACATTCTTCAGTTTGGTCTATAAAACTTGAATCGCAATCACAAACGAACAAAATCTTGCAAATTATTAGAATTTTCTTAATATGCTGCCCTGTTAAGAAAAGGTCATCCGCTCTCTTTTTATCGACAAAATTGTTCCTTCATCGATCAAAGATCAAAATTTGGGTTAAGGAAAACGCGTGTAAATACGGTGAAATTCGTTTACGATGCAAAGAAAAAAACGTTTGGAAACGTTATGTACGAAAATGTTCTTCTTTTTGTTTAGAGTTTTTGAATTGCTTCGAAAATTTTAAACTTTTATCACCAAAAAAATTGGTTTTGTTACGAAATTTTATTTTTTTCTATAAAAAAAAGATTATTTTGAAAACAATCATCACAGTCCATTTCGTTATATATCAAACCAACTGTTCTTTTCCTGACTTTTAGAGTCTTTAATAAGGACACATTTTACAGTATTCAAAATTAATATACTACAATGTAAATGTTGAACATTTTTTCTCGGAATCTTCCGAACATATTCTGAAATATATGCATCCATAAAAAAAAAATAAATAATAAACTTTGGTCGAAGCGGGATTCGGAACCCCGCCCTTAGGCATGGCAACGTCAGCGACGTAGCAACACTGCTCACGGTGCAAACTAAATGTTTGTATCTGTTAATAAACTTTATTTCATCGGTTCGTCAGGCGCCGGCAAGCTAAATGCTATATAAAATATAACTTATATGGATATTTATCTTAATTGTTGACCATAACAGGTTACATAGCTCAGTGGTTAGTGTTGTTTGCTTACATACAGTGCATGGATTCCGCGGCTTCGATCTCCGTCCAGTGCGAAAGGTAAAAAAATTTTAAAAATTTATAAAATCGTATTAATTTTTTCTATCATTTTGTTAGGGTATTACAGGAAAAGGATGTTATAGAACATTAAATAAACACGTGGCGGATGTGAGAAAGATGTGAGGGGAATAATGCAGATTAGCGAGAAACAATGTCTTTTTTTTTGAGGTTTTCTTTATGAAATTGTTTTTACATTCTGGAAAGAATAAATTCGTTATCACAAAACGAATATACTTTTCTTCCAAATACCACTTCCTTACAGCGAAAAGCCCAAATGTAACGAAATTTGTTTGTCTAAATTACGTTTGGGCAGGAAAGAAATTATTTTTTTTGCCGTGTATTTTAACCAAACCAATTTAATTTCTTTTTCAAGTTCAATAGTATAAGAATTCCAGGAAAATATTCAGTTAGGCTTTCGCTTTCAAATCGAATTGTCGGCCTCACGCTTGACACCTGCCCTCGGATTTTGTACAGCCACCTTGTCCACCTTCTTCGCCGCAGACAAGCCAGTTTGCCTTTGAACTAGCTGCTTCCGTCCTTAGCAGTTTTGTTGGTCTTCTTTAGGTTCCGCTTGACAATAGCCAGTATTTTCTCAATTGGCGGAGACTCTGCGCGTGTTTGGGGAGAGTTCTTGTCACTTTGGGAACCGACCTGCACGTTGTTCGGCGGCGTAACACTCCATTGCTTTTTACAGCGTTAATTGGCATATTGCAAATTCCGCGCCAACAAAACAGTTACGGAACAACCGTGTTTTTTTCTTCAGGAAAGGCAGCAGACGTTTATTCAAACACTCTTTCACGTAAATTTCTTGGGTTGACAGTCCCGGAAGCCTATGAAAATGCTGCCTTTTCAATGCACAGGTACAGAATGGCTTTGCAAACCAGATATTTCTTTGCGTACTTTGACAGTTATGTGCTTGAAATATCTGCTTACCCTTTCCTTCCTTTTGCCGTATAAAACTCCTGTCCCGGAAGCTGTTGTAGTCGCTTTGGACGTAGGGTTTCGTCGCCCATTTACCACGCAGTCAAACTCTTTTCGTCAGGCATCGTTCGGTGTCACAGCCTCCGGGATGGCGCTTTGCCGTCGTATTTTTGTTTATCGATCGCGATTTGAGTCCTACCTTCTTGTAACGTCGATAATTCCGGCTCGTTTTTTTGGCTTCGATGCCACGGTATGTACACCCAGCTTATTTGCGGATCTTCGGAGAGAGACGTTTTAGGGTTTCGCTTGAAACTTACGGCAACTCTCTTTGTCGTCTCAGCGGCATCCGCGGTTTTCGATTTCCCCCCGATTCCAGAATTCCTTGGATGTTCGACAAAGCGTTCCCCAAAACACTTTAATTACTTTGTACCCGGATTGATTTTGTCACTTTAGCGGATTTCTGCCAGCTTTCGCGGTGCGAGACTAGTCGGATTTCGCGATGCGCGAGCAAATTTTTGATACGCTGTCTTCTTGCTTGAGACGGCAATTTGACACTCACAGAGTTGAAATTCCAAAATCAAAATAGATAGCAACATTCTACCACACACACCTTTAAAATGAGGGGTTCGTTTCAGGTTTTTCAATTGTCAAGTTTATATATTGACCAAATTTTGATCGTATCACCCCTTTAGTTCTGTATATTGATGTCTTTTTCTTGGTTTAGTAAACGTTCTATTTCAGTGCGCGCATATTTTTTAGGTGTATTTATATTATCGTTATAGGGTTTCGTGCCAACAGAAAGATCACAAAGAAAATTAATTAGTTAAATAATAAATACTTTTAGTTGTAAGCACTTTCAATTCAGTATTTGCATTACTATATATTTCTTAACAATTACTTTTAGGCGCTGGTTTTTTTTCAATACGTTTCCTATTGAAAATACATATTTGCAATAGAATACCATTCGGATTTCGATTAGAGGGTTGCACGTGAGTAATAATTTTACTCGACGCTCACGCACACTAAGACGCGAGAAAATCTTATCACGCACGATATTTTTTGCGTAGGACTTCTGACGCGACGTCACGAAAAAGAAAATTGTACTCACGCACTAAACATCTTTTAAATGATCGTTACTCACGGAAAAATATCACTGACTCACGAAAAATGTCGTGACTCAACAAATATCCTTCGTGATCACGAATAATTTATGGAGTAATTTTACCTATAGACATGACTTGAAAACATGAGTATGATTAAAATCGAGAGCGTTATAAAAAACTCTTTTCACACCTAGGGTTGTCAGCGTAAATTTATAAATGAATTCAACTTCCGTAAGCATTTTATGTTTCGTACGGCGGAATTATTTTCATTGAGTGTGTTTTTTCCGAAATCGTTTATCACGCACACTCCACGAGATATAATTTTTTCGTGACTCACGCTCACGCCACGGACATTTGGTTGGTTACCACGCTCACGCCACCCATCACGCACGTTGCGTCAGCTTGAAATCACGGCTCCACGCGTTGAGTCACGAAAAATTTTCGGCGAGTCACGACAACTTTCGCTGTCACGTGCCCACACCTCTATTTCGAATCTTTCTACAGTCTTTTAGTAATATCTTTATACAATAGGAACTCTTATTATAGCAAGCTGATTGTCATTTAATAATATTGTTCTTGCCTTTACGGTGGTTCCTCACCAAGCATGTTTGGAGTTTTAGAAAATGTTTTCCCTTTATAAGCACTTCACAACCGAGTTCGTTCTTCGCCATTACTTAAAACAAAGCTTCAAAAATACAAGTTTTCCTCCAAAAAACACCTGTCAATTTAATAGAATGTGGAACCCACCTAATTTGGAATATACCACCGAAATAACATACCTATTCAAATATGTGTCAAAATATTGAAATTAAGTTTCATAGAACAAAAATAATAAACAAAGGCTTTAAGGAACCATGGACTGTGAAAATAACCATAAACAATGTTTTCCCCTTTTTTGCGGCTCGCGGTAATTATTTGGGAACATATGTTATGGTTGCCATATTATGTGATTTCGAGTAAATTTGTGAATTTTCTTAGTTTCCATGGTAACTGTCAAACTAAAAACATTCTCAACACGGTGTTGAATGGTGGAATTACACTTGAGTAGAAAAAAAAAAAAAAAAAAATAAAAAAAAAAAAAAAAAAAAAAAAAAAAAAAAAAAAAAAAAAAAAAAAATAAGATTTCGTTAATACGATGATATTCCTTACATTGTATTAATGAATTCTTCATTAAAAGTCAGTCAACTTTAGTAAATTTACGTATAAGACGTATTCTACGTTATATTTTACGGGAAAACACTTCATGAAGTATATTCGAGTATTTAATGATACTACGTTGTAATAATTATCCTTTTCGTTGTTTTAACGAGAGATATTCGTTTG
Organism: Haematobia irritans; assembly: GCA_003123925.1. Classification (NCBI taxonomy): domain Eukaryota; kingdom Metazoa; phylum Arthropoda; class Insecta; order Diptera; family Muscidae; genus Haematobia; species Haematobia irritans. The sequence continues at coordinate 18,602 of PGFW01068634.1, read as the reverse complement.
TATGAATAAAACTTACGTTTCATTTCACTTTTGTTCTTAAATGAAAATTTCAATTATATTAATCGAAAACTAATCAATGAAGCCCGCTTCTTTACTATTTGCGAATAGCTTTTTTCTACGATGGTTTGTCTTTCCGTTCGAAATATCGTTTTTTGCTAATATAAATTATATATATTTTTGATCAGGAGAGAAAATTCTTACACGATTCTAACGATGTCCTTCTTGTCTGTGCACGCATAGAAAAACATGTTTGGACATGGCTGCAAGCTATTAATTTAATGCGTTAATCCTAGAGCAATGAATTGTTCCGCTAAAAGCCATCATTTTTGTCTTGTAAAACTAATTTTCTCGAGCAGAGAAAATGTATGCTGCCAATAGAGCATGGGGAAAAATCATGTTACCTGACCATTTAATTTTTTTTGATTTTTTCTTGCAGGGAAACACATTTTTATAGAAGTTAACGTATAGGGAATTTTCTAGACACCATTACATGACCCTAAGACCGAGTCACACTTTTTTTTTGTAACCATATTTAATGTTTTTAACTTTTTCGCCAGCGAAAAGAATTGTATTAAAAACAGTTGAGAGGTACACACCGATTTTCATTTTGTGCGTCAGTCGGTTGTTGATGTTGCTTGGAATGGACGAATACGAATTTACTGTGTTTATGCTTTTTGTAGTTAATTTATTTATTAATAAGACGACGAAAAAGTTTTTTCATTAAACAAAATTCTCTTTATCAATCTATAATAATTTTTAGATCGAGTAATCATTTTTTATTTTTCTTAGGAACTACACTCAAAAAATGTGAACTGCGAATAATTAAATTTGGAGAAATTTCCTTACTCTAATAATTTTGTCGTAAAAAATGTAAAATCATAGTATATACGTCGCGTTAAGTTCGCGCCAGGGCGGAACTCTTTGATGTACCCTCCACCATTGATTGCGTTACGAAACTTTACCGAAAGACTATCATCCAACAAATCGTAATTACATGGGTTGCGGTAACACCTTGCGATGAAGCAAGGTATTTAACTTTTCCTAAACACCATTAATATATACCACTATCCAATACGTGGTATATATTAATAAAAAAATAGGCCGATTAATAAACGTATATAATTAGTTTTAAATTTCTTATAGAAATATAAATTTTATTAATAAGATTTAAAATTTTGACAACATTTTCTACTAAAAAAATAAAAATTGGAAAAAAATTTTCCAAAACTATAAATTTAAATTTGAAATAAATTTTCTATAGGAAAAATTTTGACAAGTTTCATAAAAGTGAAATTTTGATAGATTATTTTTGCTCGAGTGGCAACGATGATTATGAACCGATATGGAGCAATTTTGGGTGTGATTGGAATCTGGCATATCATATAACTATAAGGACCGAACGGACTACAATATTAGTGGCATGAGTTATTAAGCCGGCCTATATATTAACACCACGTTGACAATTTCCAACCGGATCGGATGAATTTTGCTCCTTCCAAGATGGCTCGGAGACAATCTGGGGATCGTTTATGATGGGGCTTATATAATTATGCGACCGATATGGACCATTTGCATAGGTGGTAGAGACCATATACTAACACCACGTACCAAATTTCAACCTGGATCGGTATGAATTTGCCTCTAAGAGGCTCGGAGTCAAATCTGTGGATCGGTTATATGGGGGCTAATATAATTATGGACCGATATGGACATTTTGCAAGGTTGTTGAGGACATATACTTAACACACGTACCAAATTTCATCGGATCGGATGAATATTGCTCCTCTAAGAGGCTCCAGAGGTCCAAATCTGGGGTCGGTTATATGGGGGCTATATATAAATTATGGCCGATCTGGACCAATTTTTTGATGGTTGTTAGAGACATATACTAACACCATGTACCAAATTTCACCCGGATCGGAGAAAATTTGCTTCTCTTATAGAGCATCGCAAGCAAATTGGGGTCCGTTTATATGGGGGCTAATACTATAAAATGACCGATTGGACAATTTTGCCAATGGTTGTTACGAGACCATATACCAACCATGTACCAAATTCAGCCGGATCGTGATGAAATTGCTTCTCTTTAGAGCAATCGCAAGCACAATTTGGGTGTTCGTTTATATAGGCGGGCTATAACTGTAAAAGCGATTTGGAAATTTGGCACGTCTATACTATGGCCAATCGGATTTTGCAATACCATCACGACCTACATCAAATAACAACTACTTGTGCAAGTTTCAAGTCGATAGCTTGTTTCGTTCGGAAGTTAGCGTGATTTCAACAGAGCATCGGACGGACATGCCTCAGATCGACTAGAATTTCACACGACCAGAATATATATACTTTATGGGGTTCTTAGAGCAATATTTTGATGGTGTACAAACGGAATGACAAAGTTTAATATACCCTCTACTATAGTGGGGTATTAAAAACGGCGAAAAAAATATATACACAAATTAATCATTAAGGTTAGGTTAGTGTTTGGCAATTACGGTCAGACAGCCCCGATGTATCAGGCCTCACTTAGACTATTCAGTCCATTGTGATTACAACAATTGTGTGACTTTCTCTCTTATCATGAGTGCTGACCAATTCCATGTTAGCCTCGAATGACAGGCCTCCTTTTCAGCCGAGTCCGACGGCGTTCCACATTGCAGTGAAACACTTAGAGAAGTTCTGAAACCTCCGAATTGTTCACCAGTCATTACTGAGATGGGAATTAATCAACCGCTGAAAAAACTATTTTGGTGTTGGATCGAAAGCAAGAATCGAACCACGACCTTATGTATGCAGGCGGGCATGCTAAAACCATTTAGACCACCTGTGGCTCCCAAATTAAAAACATTTAAGATTTAGCTAAAATATTCGTATTTCTCACAAACATAGTTCATTATTTCTTTTAATTTGTAAAATTTTACGTAATTACGTTTATCATGAAATCTTGATTATTGTCAGCTAAAGGACTGTTGTTGCACATTTTGATCTGCAATTTTTTCCTTTTCAAACCTACAAAATTTTCTTTAACAAGAGTTGAAAACTTACATTATGTCTATAAAATTTTCTTTGAAATTTTGTCGAAAAATATTATACTTTTTTGAGATATCGGCGTGATTGCTTGGCGTTTGTAATATGTTTAGTTAAAAAATTTTAAAATATTTGAAAATTTCTAAAATTAATACCGAAATTTTCTTCCTTGGTGGGCTTCACTCGTTTTTCAAGTGTATGTTCACTGACGCCAACATGGTTTGGCCAGCTCGTGAAAAATTTTTCATTGGTCAATAACTAAGTTATTCGTGCTGAAATTGTGCCACAGTCGTCTTTTAATGCAGGCAGGTTAAGTTGGCAGATGGAGTTTTCATCGCCCATGTTTCGATAGATTGCAGCATGGTTAGGCCGCAAATTTTTTCGATTTGCTTGCTATACCATGCCTCTTAGCTGAGCGGATCTGCCGACCGATTTACTTCTTGAGAGCATGATAGCTAGCAATTTACATCTGCATTGCTTTACAATTTTGAAATTCAGAGTAATATTAGGTTTCATAAAAGAACTGTGTTATTTACCCTCACGCAAAAAATAATTCTTTTCCTCACCAAACAACATTCTTAGACAAACAAAAGTTCGTTTCTCATTTTGCTTTTCGCCTGTAAGGAAGTGTATTTGGAAAGAAAGTGAATAAACGTTCTATTCTTTTCCAGCGATGATAAAAACAATTTCATCAAAGACTAACTCAAAAAAAAATTTTTTCTGGCTAATTGTATTTTCCCTCACATCTTTCTCACTTCACGACAGATTTTTAGTTCTTAGACACCTTTTTCTGTAATACAAACCATTTAAGAAAGATTTAATTTACGCCCCACCACACTTTTAAATAAATCTTTTAAAATTTTTTTACCTTTCGCCTGGACGCGAGAATCGAACCGCGGACCATGCACTTTGCTAAGCCAACACACTAACCACTGACGCTAGTACCTGTTATGGATCATCCAATAGATTAAATATCCATATAAGTTTATATTTATATAGATTAGCTTTGCGGCGCCCCACGAACCGAATAAACAAAGTTTATTTAACAGAAACAAACTTTAGTTTGTTAACCGATGGACAGTGGTTGCTACGTCTGACTTCATAGCCAAGGTCGTGGGTTCGCATCCCTGCTTCGACCAAAAGATCTTTTTTTTTACTAACATTCTAATATGTTCGCGATATGATCACGCAAAAATTGTTCAACATTACATTGTTACTTATATTAAATTTTGAACGATAAAATGTGTTTTATTAAAGACCAAAAGTCTAGAAAAGAACAGTGTTTTTTGACTATAAACAAATGGACTCTGTTAGTTGTTTCAAACAAATAAACTTTATTTTATTGAAAAAATAACAACTTTTGTTTAACAAACGATTTTTTTTGGTGATAAAGTTAAAATTTTCCGAAGCAATTCAAAAATCTAACAAAAGAAAAACGTTTTCGGTACACGTTTTTCCAAACGTTTTTTTCTTTGCGTGTGACCACTAGTGGTCAGCGGTTATATCAGTTTGAATCGGCCAAAAAATGTGCTCCTACCAGAAATATTTGATTTTTGACCCCATAAAATAATATACCGATCCGACTCGGAATCACTCCTGAGTCGATCTTAGCGCTTTGGTGTCCGTCCGTCGTCCGTCGGTCCATGATATTTCGTTGTTCACAGGATTCCGGTTCACAATTATTAACCGTATTTTGAGAAATTAGTACAGGGAGTTTTTTTGGGCACAAGGATGAACGCTATTGAATTTGGTAAAGAAATCGGATTAAATTATAGATATAGCTCCCATATTAATATGTATCCCCGATTTCGGACAAATGGGCGTCACGTTTGCGCGTTTTTTCAAACGGAACGTCACCAAATTTGGCAAGAAGGTAATTCTTTTCCATCGCCCTTCAAGGTCGTGACAAATTTCATCCAAATCGGTTCAGATTTAGATAAGCTCTCATAAATATGTACTTCGCCGATTTTTTCCCCAAAATTTGGCCACAAAACCTTTATTTATCACGATCTTACTAAAGTTGGCCTTAAATATAATCTATCTATAGCCACTAACTATATGTGCCAAAAAATCATCGAAATCGGTTCAAGATTTAAGGCTATAGCTCCCATATATATTGTTACGCCGAGTTTTTTCTAAATTTGGCATCAAAACCTTTATTTAATTCACACCGATCTTACTTACCCTCCAAAAGTTGGCTAGCATCCGTTTCATCTATAGTCTAAACTATATGTCAAAATTTATCGAAATCGGTTTTCAAATTTAGAATTATTTATGCCTCCCATATTGTATCAGACCGATTTTCTTAGAAAAAGATTCAGCCCAATAACCTTATGTTTGACCATAACAGGCCTCATTTCGTTAAACTGATCTTACTCAATTTTTGCACAAGTACCTTTTGTGGTATTAATCAAACCAGCAAATAATTATGCAATTGGTGAGATTTAGACTATAGCTTCCATATATATAATGCTTCGCTCGATTTTACAAATTTGGCCTATAATACTTTTTATTTATTTAACTAATGTTACTCAAATTTCAAATTTTGATGTACTAGCCGATCGTATTTATACGTACTTGTAGCTTTTACATAAGAATATTGCTCGATTTTTACAAATTTTGATTTATTACCCACACTAATTTAACGATTTTCTCTTTTTTAATAATGGGCTCAATATTAGTGGCATACTAACTCCGTAGGTGCAATATCAACACAGCCAGTGTTGCTAGAAGTAGGGGAAATTCCCTATTATTGTAGGTTCTTTCTAATAATTTAGACGTCTTTCTAGTGACGTAGGGCACATGTAGGACATTTTCACTCAAATAATTTGTCAATATTTTAATACATTTGGTGTTCTAGAGGAGGAATTAGAAGCGGCAACGGCTGATCTTTAATAATGCTGTGGTAAACATTTCATTCCTGTAGAAAATTTGTCAACCCATATTTATTTCTATGAACGATTTTGTCAAAAATTGTATTTCTAATAGAAATTTTTTTACAAAATTATTAATTTCCATAAAAATTTTCTTAAAATTTTATCTTCTGTTAATTTTTTCTCAAAATTTATTTTCTATAGAATTTATTGTCAAAATATTTATTTCTATAGAAAATTCTCACAAAAATTTGTTTTATTAGCAAGTTTTTTTCCATAAATTTTATTTTTATTAGAAGATTTTAACAAAAAAGGGTTACTAATTGGGTAGAAATTCTACAAACCTGTGGAACCGTTGGTGGTTAATACAAATTATATTCTACAGTTTATATACGTTGCATACTTCTGTTTTAGATAAATAAAGTACTTAGAACTATGTTTGTTTTGTACATTTTTTTAATTTAACAGAAAAATATAGATAGGGAAATTAGTCTTGGAAGTATGCGAAGATAGGGAAACTTTTTTTGTCCTTGTTAGGCGTAAAACCGAACATTTTCCCTGGCAACATTAGACTATGACTATAGTCAGATTGACCATTGAACGATAGACATGTACCCCTTAATTTTCTAAATATGTAAACTGCGGTTTATCTCCAGACCTATGTCGTTACCCCACAAATGCTTATGATTATAATTCTGTAATGGTGGGTTATAGGGTATTGATTAGTCGGCCCGCCCCGACTTTCATACCTTTACTTACTTGTGTTTTTTACTATGGCCTATTATGAAGACCATATTCCTCTTGAAGGCACTGGAAGTCCGCAATTTATCATCCGATTTTGCGATCTTTCCCGATTTGAGTTTGACGTATATAGAAACCGCAGTTGTTTATCGATTTGATATTTTTGAAACATTTATGAGACAGCTTTTTGGGTTTCGATAAGAGACTGCTGATGGAGGCAGTATCTTAGTAGAGTTTGCCTGCAATCAATGTTGGGGGTGGGGTGACATTAAATTATTTTTATTACACACTCTGGAGAAGCCGGAAATCTATCCGTTGAATTGAATCAGTATTTTTTAATGGTTACTTCCATTATTTTTACGTGCACATTAACTCTCTTAGGATCTCTCTTTCTAACACATATTATGTTTACAAGGCCTATTTCTAAACTATAATATATGTTTGCTTCTAAGCATATTTATATTTTAAAAACATTTTATGTCCCAAACATATATGTACTCTAAACATATATGTCCCAACAATGTTATTTGCTGTCTTATGAGCATTAATTGCTTGCACTTAATAAATTAAAAATTTTGAGTTCAAACATATAATTTTTACACCCACAACCATATGGAAAAACAGTCCTTTTTTCTATGTGTGGCGTTTTCTTTTCATAAGGACTTTGTTGATCGATGAATAATTTAATTGTAAATTCAAATCATGTATTTGGACGTTAATCGCCTAATGTTTCAGATATCAGGCTAATGAACAAGTAACCAGTTAGAAAATAGTTCATTAATATTTCTGGTAGGCACATTTTTTGAGCAGAATCAAAAGTTATTCATACCCTTGACCACTTATGTGCTTTAGAGATTGAATGAAATCGATCAACATTTAGGAAGAGATCAACCGCTGCCTTAAACAACAGTTGTTAAGGTATTAGTTATAGAATGATCCTCGTTAATGCAGTTACACTATTTTACGACAATATTTAACAATTGCGATTATTCGATGAACAAATACAAAATCCACTAACATGCCTGTTTGAAATGCTTATTTAATTTACTACAAACCGAGCCCATGTGACTATCAGGTCCTATCTCTGGCAAAGACATTCGAGAATATGTTGGCAAATTGGCGTTTTTTTGCTATATGAAATTGCTTGTATACAGCTTATATTTCATGTCATTACATCACCAATTACTGTCAAAATCCAAAAGCTGATAGAGTAGAAAATTTGTTCCAGAGTTGACATGGACCAATCAAGCCCAACCCAAATTTATTATTTTACTGAAATTAATCTTTTATAAAAATCTGATATGTCAAGATTGATTTACTCACGAAAGTAATGAAACGTTTGGCAACACCGGAAACTACTCTGCTCAGAGAGAATAAAAGACAAAGTACGAACTGATGAAGGCGAAACTGCGTCAGTAGGTGGCAAGTCATGCAGAAAAAAATTTCTCATAATTATCATGCAGGGTGAGTGTTTCTTGTCGGCGGTTCTCTCAAATTTTATCGTACAATTTGCGTTCGGTATCACCCAGTTCAGTTCTCTGCCACTTTTACGAAACGTAAAGAAAATAGGATTTAAAACCTACTTTGTGTTAACAATACACCGAAAGAATTTTCTTCGTTAAAAGAACGAAAAATTTCGATTAAAAGTACGAAATTTGTCATTGTTTTACAACCAAAGAAACTTTTCATTAAAGTACGAAACTATTTCCGCTACTTTTTAACGAAGAAAGTTTTCCAAATTTTCGTAGTTTTTTTAAGAAAAATCGTACCTTTTTATGAAGATCTTCGTACTTTTTATGGAAAAATCTTTTCGTACTTTTCTATGAAAATGTTACTCGTACTTTTTATGGAAAAATTTTCGTAGTTTTATGAAAACTTTCGTACTTTTTATGAAATAAATTTCGTTTACATTATTTCTGAAAAATGTTCGAACTTTTAGAAAAAAAAATTTATAGTACGAAAGTGCATATTGGTTGTTAGTTTGCAAGTGTGAAAAATGAACATCACTAACTTTACATCTTAAGTTTTTTGAATAATTTTTAGTTTTTATTGCTTCACTTTTATCATAAGCGCCGCTATCCCCAAATGAGAAAGTAGCATTTAGACTTGCCCATAAAAAAATAGAATAAAGAAGTACATCAGCACATTATAAAAGACTAATTTAATGCCGTGGAAACCGGAAATTTTTACAACTTCAATGAAACTTCTTCGTTATTTTCAAGAAAATAGTTTCGTACTTGTTTATGAAGAAATTTTAACGCAGATGTTTCGTTAAAATATTCGTATTTAAAATTCTTCACAAATTCATGAAATGGAAGAAAGTTTCGTTAAAGTAGGAACTTTACGAAGAAAAGTTAATGTAGAATTGTTTCGTTAGAAGTTTCGTATATTCGAAAATGTTATTTCGTAAAATTTATACGAAAATGAAATGAATTTCGTTATTTTTTTAATGAAGAATTCAGAGAAGAATAGTTAATGAAGAATTCTTCGTAAATTAACGAAGAAGGAATTCTTTCGAGTGTAGTCTTTTATTACCCTGGCGCCACAATGTGGAACAGCGGGTATTATAGTTAGTGCATATGTTTGTAAACACCAGTAATGAGACACAAGATAGACACATGGTGTACTTTTGGCAATTAATGCTCAGGTGTGGGTCCCTGAGTCGATTATACCATGTCTGTCTGGCGTCCGTCCCTCCGTTTCGTCTTCTGTGAACACATTTTTTGTGATCAAAGTCATAGGTCGCCAATTTAAAGTCTTCCAATCGCCTTCAAACTTTGGCATAGGGTCAGAAATAGAACCCTATGATTTTTGGAAAGAAATCGGTTACAGATTTAGATATAGCTCCCATATATATCTTTCGCCCGAAATGCATAATATGGACAGCCAGCCAGAGTTTGTATACGATTTCTTGGAAATTTTGTACAAACATACCGCTTAGTCGGCTATAGTCAAGTGTGTTAAAAATTTGATGAAATCGGTTCAAGATTTTAGATATAGCTCCATATATTATCTTTCGGACCGAATATGGGATTTTATATGGCCCAGAAGACCAGATTTTGGCCGATTTGGTTGAATTTTGACACTAGGAGTACAATTTAGTAATATAGTCAAGATGTGCAATAATTTTCATTGAAAATCGGACTTTAGATTTAGATATAGTCCCCATATTATATTTCCGCCGATATGACTAATATGCCCGTCCTAAAAAGCCGAGTTTTGGCCCCAATTTGGTTGAAATTTTGCACAGGGAGTAGTTTTAGCAATTGAGCTATGCGCGCCAAATTTGGTTGAAATCGATTCAGATTTAAGATATAGCTCCCAGTATATATCTTTCGCCCGATATGCACTTATATGGACAAGAAGCCAGAGTTTTTATCCGATTTAGCTTTGAATTTTGCACAAGGAGTACAATTCGGTAGTTATAGTCATGTGTTGCAAAATTTGATTGAAATCGGTTTAATTTAGATATAGCTCCCCATATATATAATTTCGCCGATATGGACTATTATATTGGCCCCAAGAAGCCAGAGTTTTGGCCAATTGGTTGAAAATTTTGCCCTGGAGTCAATTAGTAATATAGTCATCGTGCTGCCCATTTTATTGAAATCGGTTCAGATTTATGATATAAGCTCCCATAAGAGAATGAAGCGCCGAGTTCGACGCCGCCGAATTTTTCGTCGCCGCCGGACCATTTTTTCTGCCATGTCGACGCCGCCGCCGAATATTGTCGACTCATCTCGACTTTCAATTTAGACCTCGCCAAGTAATCAACAAAAATACGATTTAAATCAGAAAAATTTTTTATTAAATTGGTATCGTATTTTTTTTCCAAAATTTTGAAACAACCAAAATCATATTTTTAATCTGCTATAATAATTTAGCCAAAAATTTAGCTCAGACAATTTGACGAAAAGATAAATTTGTCGTGTAAATTAGGTTGTACAACTAACTCATTTACATTCGATTAACTTCAAAATTGATTTTTATTAATGGATAATTTGTCCGCCGCCGACGTGAACAAATACTATATCGGCTCAGCCGTCAAGGGCCGGCCGCCGCGGAGGCAAAAATTTAGTTGTCCGCCGCCGCCGACAAAAATGGGTCGGCTTCATTCTTTTGCTCCCATAATATTGCTTTTTTCTGATTTCGACAAAAATGCGTCAACAAATACAACTTTTCCTTGTTTAATCGCCACTGGCTTAGTCGAAAAGTTGTAAAAATGCACCTCTACATTTTCCTTAAACTTTCTAATACATATATAATTCGAGCCGACAAAATCATTAATAAACTTTTACAAAAGTTTCCTTAAAAATTACTTCAGAATTTAAATGTTTTCCCATATTTTTTTTCTAAATTGTGTTCCATCACTAGTGCATTAGCAACATAAATTTTGAGATAGTTCTATAGTCTTTTGTAAAAGTCTATCAAATTCTGTCCAATTGAGTCGATATCTATATGTATGGACAACACACTTTAATATAAGTTACCGAACACATTTGACCGGATGTGATATTTGGTATCGGAAAATTTACGATCTAAAAGTGGTGAGGGATATAATATAGTCGGCCCCGCCTTTCAGACTTTTAGACTTTCCTTACTTGTTTATAAATGTATTCATTCATTAAATTTTTTGGCGACAATTTGAAATTTAACTTGCCGATTGCCTTATAATATTATTTTTTTAACATTACGCTTCGGCGCGTAACGTCGGTAATACCAAAGCTGCAAGGCATTGTGCGACATCTATACGGTTGACATTTGTTGTTTTTGTAGAAGAGAAATTTTCGTCTCTTCGTGTTTTCATTCTCTCTGACTTGCTTAAGCAAAATTAAACCAAGACAAGGATATGCGTTGCCTTACTGTGAACAATAAATTTCATTTTAATTTTACGAAGCTGGAATATAATCTAACTAGTCACACAAAAATAATTAGAAATATTGTTACGTTTTATATTGAGGCTGTGTTAATACCCGATAATTAAAACACAGTCCTTTTTCAAATTACGACAATCTTACAAATTATTAGTTTAACTGAGGGCTTCACTTATTTGCTCTGACGATTGGTGTCTGTGATAAATTTAGCTTAGACTGACTTGACTGCCATCCTCGCCGGGGTTATATACCGTAGATTTTTTTGACGATTCGAAAATTCTGGATAGTCTGGCCTACAACCATCTAGAACTTATCTTGATACAATTTATCTAACACCACATTATTCAAACTAGGTTATCTTTCATTGCCACAGCATCTGGAATATTCTATCGGCGTTATTTTACAGGTGATTGGCACAAGCATACTTTTAGGCTCTATGCTTAATTAATCTAGTGCATTCTTACTAGATTAGGTAGATGTACTCGTGCAGGCATAAAACAAAAGGCGTTACTTTTTTAAATGAGATTGGAAACACCAAAGATGTTTTAAGAAAGTATCTAGAAAATAAAGAAATGACTCTAACAAGTTTATGATAATTTTTATCGTTTACCAATTTTGAAACTTTAATTAACGTAAACTAATTTAAATAAACTTAAAATCTTAGAAATAATCACATTCGTAACAATATGAATTTTGTACATTTTTAAAATTTTATGGAAATATTTCATTAAAGAATGTGTGCACCTTACATAATATATTGTTTTCTAAATACTTGCTTATTGAAATATGAATTTTTTTATAATATGTACAGACGGTTTCATAATTAATGAAATATTTACTTAATATATCACAAAATACTGCAGTTTTCCCTTAGCGCTGAGAGAAGCCACAACATATGAGCTTACTGTCATATGTATCAATAACATCATCTATTAATACGAAAACAAAACCGAAACGTTAACGTTTTGAATGGCAACACGTGATTTTGTTGTGTTTGGAGTTTCTTCAGACAGTTTAGTTTCCCGTCGCGATTAAGAAGATTTTTTATTAGCTTTAGAAAAAATTGTACGACAAAAAACAATATTAACTGGCAGTCGTTGGTGCTCATGTTTATTAATAATATTAAAATATTATAAAACTATGTTCTTTGCTGGCTGGATTTTAATGCGGCAATTTTATAAAATTGTTCATACATTTTGACCAAATTATGCAGCAATTAACAATCAGCGTGAAAAAATTTAGAGAAAGTTACATTATAATGCATGACGTTTTTAGTATATATATGTAAAATACATAATTTGCCAATGACCAATAATTATGGTCATATTCGTTTATAATTTTAAATTCACTCATATTATAATACCATTTATGTCCATGAAACCTGCATTTTTTTTAATGAATTGTTTTTCATATTAATTTATGAATCCCGTGTTATGGAAAATTTTTTGTGAACACTATCATTACAAATAAATGGTATTATTTTTTGTGTGTTACATTTGGCCTAACTGGTACGCCAGACCGGTTTTCACAAAGATCATTGACTGGATCACAGATGGACTGGAATAGTCTAAGTGAGCCTGAATTCTTAATCGCGGTGCACACGGCGAAAAACTGTTTTTCATATTGTTTGGCGATAAACATTATATGTCTTGGAACTCAAATTTTATAAACACAATATTTTTGAGTGCAAACATATAATGTCGTAAACACTAAGGCATAATATGATTTGGGACACATTGTTAATATGTGAAATATTAGTTGAGGACAGTAAAATCGTTTGTAAATATTAATATGGATTTGATGCAAACATAATATTTAATTAAGAATAGCCATTAAACATATATGTGTTTACAAGAGAGAACAAAGTGTATGCTGGAAGTAAAATAATGAATAGTAACCAAATATGGCCCCATTACAAATATATATACACAAAGAAAATTCATTAACATATAAGGAAAAAATACTTATGTGTGAATATAAAACAAGTATAATTTACATAATATGAGCAAAATATAATGATATTAAGACTTCGCCAAAATTGTATGTTGCTTAAGTTAAAATATTTAAAATGGTAATTCGGAGAGAGAAATTCATTCGGCAACAAGATAAAATATATTTGAATAAATGAGCATGAGTTTTGATTATCATTTTCGCATTACGGCACAATTTTGTTTGATTTCGTCAAAACAATGCCCGAACACGTAGGACGGGTAAGTCAGAAATATTCAAACAAAGGTAATTTACAAGGGATCTTCAAAAAAATAAACTTATACGAAAAGGGCACTATACACTGAACAAATACATGGCATGTCCGGTTCCCAAAGATTAGTGTCTCCAGCTTTAACCAATTTTGATATTGATTCCGTAACCAAAGAGCGGAAATACACAGAGTAAGGATGCTTTCAAAGACACGAATTCCCTTATTTTAAAGGTGGTTTTGGTGCCTACTTGACTTTCTACGAAGCACATTTTCAATTTTCGGCTTTTTCAGCTTTTTTCATTATGCCTAATAAAATGTTCGTTGAAAACAAGGATTTCCAGTACGAAATTATGCTACTGTTTCAAGTAAAAAATGTCTTTAAAATAAAGTATTGAAAACATTATCCTATTTGTATGGATTTGAATTTTTGCCTTGAGTCATAAGATTGCAAAAATTTGCAACAAATTTTAAGCACAGTTTCATTAATTTTAAAGTAATTTTCTGAATTTATTAAAGTCAAGTTGACCTTTAGTTCCAAAATTTTTCTTTCAGTTATGATACCCATTTTAAGTCAAATCACTTTTAATTATAACGACAACTCACGCTTCATGAAAGTATCGAACCTTTGAAGATCCATAAAAACAAAGATTAGTTCCTCTCTGATTAATGAGTAGATCAGAGGATGACGGTTTTTGACATAAATGGATGCATTGAGTTTTGCGGGTTGCGGCTAAATTATTTCTATTTTTAGGAGCCCACCAGAATTCAACATTACAACTTTTCCAGTAAATTCTGTATTATACATGGGTGGGGAAATGATCCCAATAAGCAACAGAATGAAGTTTAGTTTCTGTTAAAAGTAATTATTAAAGAAAAGTAAAACGGGTGAACATGACAATTTTAACGTAGTAGATGCCAATTTATACCGGCCTTAATGAATTAAATTAAGTACCAAAATTATTGCTTAAATAAAAATTCATTATTTATTTGTTATTTCTAAATTAATGGTGTTACATAGCTTAGCAAACAATTGTTCACACCAAAATAAATTTATTGTGCTTGTTTTAAAATTACCTGTTTAGATTCATTTAAAATATAATGATGTGCTTTTGAATGGTTATCGTTAACCTAGTGGGTTCGATGCGAAAATATTTATATATTACTCGACTTCACGTTCTTCTGTTGCGTAAGAGTTTTGAATTTCTTCGAAATTTTTAAACTTGTATATAAAACCTTTTTTGTTACACAATTTTTATTGTTGCAATATAAAAATAATTATTTGATTTTGAAACTCAGTCCATTTCTAGCTTTATTATCAAGACTTTTCTTTTCTGACTTTAAGTCATTTTTTAATAACACACTTTACAAATTTACGTAAGTTAATTGTAATATATTGTATGTAATGTCTGGAACACCTTTTCGGGAAGCTTCCGAACGTCGGAATCTGGACAATTTATGTTAAAAAATATATTAAAAAAAAAAACAAGGTATTAAAACAGCAGTAAATTCGGCAGTGGCCGGAATTTTAAATACCCACCACCGATGATCAAGTATAATAGTTTACTATGAAACTCTTTCGTCGTAGTGGTTACTGATAAATATATTAGAATTGAGTTAGGGGGTTTTATCGACAAATCTCTCGCAAACGAGCCAGCTCCCGAGACAAACTTTAAAAGATTCTACTTATAGAGGGACCAGATAACATTCATGGATTATGAGAAAATTTTGTTGAGTTTTAGAGAAAATATAAACATATGTGTATATGTTAATTTAAGCCTTGATTTAAATCTTAAATCTGTGATTTTTCCGCATTTATTTAAAATACGATGAGTAAAATTGGAAACTATTTTTTACTTTCAGTTTTTTGAAGAAATTTTTCATGATCAGCTGCGCTGATATCCTAAAGAAGTGTTTTCTTTTTTTGAGAAACGTAATTTTAGACAAAGCAAAGTTTTTCTTTTTGACACAAATTTTAGAGGGACAAATCGTTTATGAAAAAAACAAAAAAAGAAAAAGAATTTCGTTTGTCTAAATGTTATTATAGGTTTACTAATTATCAGCAAATCGGATAAAACTTACGGATTCTAGAAGTGCCAAGAAATAAAGCGGGAGATTAGGTGTATTATGGCGGGCCTTATACAAAACAATGCATCCGATAGGCACCAATTTGCTACTCACATTTTGTGATCTTAAAAATACCTTCCAGATTTTCAATTCAAACAAAGTCGACCAGAAAATAATACTAAGTAAAAATCGAGCAGATCTGTCTTATGGGGTTTTACCAATAAATGGACCGATAATACCTCATTTTCGGCATCTTTACTTTGTGGTCTAAAATACTCTGATTTCGAATTTCAGCAAATCATGTTAATAATACGTTATTGTAAGTCTAAGAATTTAGGCAAAGCGGATGGTAATATTAGTTTCTAGAAGCCAAGTTGAAGCAAAATGGTCGAGATCGGTCTATATGGGGCTTATATCAAAAAATTGAACCGATGGGCACCATTTTTCGGCACACTTTTTATCGTCCTCAAATACCTCTAGATTTTCCAATTTCAGGCAAATCGGATGGTAAATATTGTTTCTAGAAGCCCTTAAAAGCAAAATCGGGATATCAGGTCTATATGGGGGCTATACCAAAACATCGGAACCCGATGGGCACCATTTTTTTGGCACACCTTTTATGCGTCCTCAATACTCTATATTTTTTCCAATTTCAGGCAAAATTTGGAATAAAAACTACCGTTTTACAGGCAGACTCCACAACGGAGGTTGAGTTTATAATGGCGGACTATATCAGAAACATGGACCGATGCGGACCATTGTCGACACACTCCTTATGGTCCAAAATACTTTGATGTTCAATTTCATACAAAATTCGCGATAAGAAATATTGTTTCTTAGACGAATAAAAAGCAAAATTCGGGGAGATCGGCCTATTATGGGGACCTATTTACCAAATACTTGACCAATATGGACCATTTTCGACACACCCTCTTTGTAGTCCCACAATACCATAATAGAAACTTTTTTCCAATTTCAGCAAATACGGATTTGGTAAAATATAGATTTTCTAGACGCCAAGAAGCCAAATCGGGGAGATCTGTCTATATGGGGCTATATCAAAACATGACCGATACGACACGATTTTCGACACACCTCACTTATTTGGTCTAAAAATACCTCTAGATTTTCAATTTCAGACAAATCGGATAGAAAATACCTGTTTCTAGAGCCTAAGAAGCAAATCGGGAGATCGGTCTATATGGGGGCCCTGATACTAAAACATGGACCGATACGGATCGTTTATCGACCCCCCCCCACACCTCCTTTATGGTCCCAAATACCGTCTAGATTTTTTTTCTAATTTCATGCAAATTCTGATATAAAACTACGGTCATTTTTCTAGGCCCAGACCCTTAAATTCGGGGGTCGGTTTATATCAAAAGCTTGAGACCGATATTAGCCCATCTCGAACTTTGACCTGGCTGGCAAACAAAAAAACTAATCTGTGCCAAATTTCGGGACGATAGCGCCTTATTGATTACAACAGACAGACAGACAGACGGACATGCTTATATCGTCTTTAAAATTTCTCCACCTGATCAAATATATATATATATATATACTTTATATTAGTCGGGAAAATCGATATTTCGATGCTGTTATACAACGGAATGACAAATTATTATGCCCCCTGTCACCATTTTATGGTGTGGAATATAAAAATTGGTGTTGGTCGAAGCAGGATCGAGACTCCAGGACCACCTGTCACGCAGAGGCGGAGCGACCAACCACTGCTGGACGCTGCCAGACAAGATGTATGTAACAATGTTATTGATTAACAATCGTTATGTTCCTGCGCGTCGGCTGCGTGGGCGCGCGCACAGTCATGGCTATCATAGATATAACTTTATAGACGGATTAATGTATCTCTTTAGTTGACCGATAAAGCTAGCGGTAGCAGCTTGGTTAGTGTTGCTAGCTTACACAACTTGCTGTGTCCGTGTTCGAATCCCGCGTCTCGCGGAAAGTGTGAGATATTAAAAGAAAATTGATAGAATATAACGTTTCGTTGCGGTAAGAGCAGTGTTGTGTGAATTACAGAAGAGTAGGCTGCTAAAAGGGACTCGTTGATGAGCAAAATGTAGGAAGGGTTTATGAATTAGGCCAGGAAAAGAATGTAGAGCACGAATCTTTGCGTTTGGGAGAATTCTTCTAAGCTATGTATTTTTTCGGGTTCAAAAATGTTTGCCAAAAAATATTATATGTTCACATAAGAACATATAGTTTTTGGAAGACAATTATTAATTGAATTGGATGGAAAAATACAAAATGTTTGGAACTTAGGACTACCAACAAATTTATTATTTATTAGCCAATATGCTGTCCAAACATGTTATAATAATTGGAAGAAATCAAACATATAAATGTGTTGGGCAATACCCAAAAAGTATATGCTTGAAGCAAAAATATGTTTTGGGAGTATATGTTACAGAAGCGATTTTTTTTGAGGGTGACTTTTAACCTAAGATCATGAAG